>JAHREE010149919.1:0-34908 GCA_033628505.1 Tringa tobata | reverse complement strand
ATGAGGTCTCCCCTCAGCCCCCTCTTCTCCAAACTAAACATGCCCAGTTCCCTCAGCCTCTCCTCTCTTTGTTCTCTAAAGAACAAGTCATAGTGCTGTGGGCTAATGGCCAAGACACTGTAAAACTGCAAATTACTGTGATGGAAATTTTCCCCTGCACCAGTGCCCGTCTGTAATGCCTCCTCAGCTTTCGGGCTGGTGCAAACTTCATGGTCCTTGTTTTTCAGACGCCCGGTGGCCAGAGGCACGAGCAAGGACATGCGGTGTGACAGCAGGACCACAGGGTTTGCAGGGACGGGAAATCAGCCGTCGGGGTCTGGGCAACCTGAGGGTTCACGGAAGGGCACAGGAAGAGGAGATGAGCCCCAAAACCTCCCACAGGCTCCATGTGGTGCTCCTGCCCCTCATGGACATGTCACTGCGTGGTCCTTTCCATACGCAATAGGAGGTAAATGTTTATTTACAGCACCTGTACAACCAGAAACATCAGAGGAGGTCACAATAAATCAGCAGTCCTCTAGCCATGGAAAATTGAAGTCCTGTAAGAGATAATGCGCAATTTCAATGACCTTTTCTGTATTTCATGGTGCTTTAGCATTTCAGTGAGAAAAAAATTAAGTTCAGAATGCCAAGAGGGATTTGGAGGAGGTCCTGGCTCGTTGATGAGGTTGCTTTGGGATGGTCCATGCAGAGAAGAGGATCTCCCCCACCTTGTCTGGAGAAGTTAATCCCCTGTCAGCCCTCCAGCATCTGTCCCTTCCCCGCAGGGAGCTGCACAGCCACCTGCCAGCACAGCCCTCCTGCCCTGGGGGGGCTCGCCTCATAAAGGCAGTTATTGCCCCTGTAAACCTGCAGCTTTCACTGGAACTTTTTCTTCTTGGCTGAACCTGCTTCCCCAGGTCTGCTTACAAGATCTCATCTGCCCTCTGCCTCCTCGCCACAATCCCCAGCACCTGACTACGAGTCCCCCTGTGCCACCACCATCTGTTAGACCTTCGCTTACCCTCACCAGTCCTCTCCTCCCTGCCTTTTTTTTCAGGTTAACAAGGTAAACTTTGATTTTAAACTATTCAAACATCGCCTTGATTGATTTTTATTTTTTTTATGTTAAGTATCTCTTACACCTGTGGCATTTTTGGAATAATTACATTTCTGGTATTTTAACAAATAGTTGCAAATTAAAGGAGCTCATGCTGGAGTCAGAGCAGATGGGCTGAATAAATTTATTGATTTGGGAAGAACACCAAGAGAAATAACCTCCCTTTTTAGGGCAGGGAAGAAGAGAAAGGACAAGTAAAATTAATAGAATAGTTCAGTCATCTTTAGAAAAAAAATGGCCTGAACTCAGTAGTGGCTGATGGGCTGGCAGCTGTGAGAGGAAAGGGATGAGAGGAGGCCAGGCAGGGAGGGTACAGCGTTACAGAGGCAATATGTCATATACGGTGTATGCATATGTGTGTGTGTGTGTGTGTGTGCACATGTGCCAACAGACCCTAATATGTATGAATGATAGAATGGCTTGGGTTGGAAAGGACCTTAAAGCCCACCCAGTGCCACCCCCTGCCCTGGGCAGGGACACCTCCCACCAGAGCAGGTTGCTCCAAGCCCCCTCCAACCTGGCCTTGAACCCCTCCAGGGATGGGGCAGCCACAGCTTCTCTGGGCAAAGAAAAACAAACTGACCTGCCCCAAATCTGAGCTGCAAACCCTGAGGAGACCAATCAGCCCAGCAGCTGGGGTGGGAGCAGCCCTCCCTGTGCTTCACCCAGCTGTGCCCCATTGCTGGGGCTATTTACCTTCCCCTGGGGCTTTGAGGAGGGAGGGAACATTGTCGCCATCACCACCATGCTTGCAGCAGGGCTCTTTTCTGCAGCTTTCTCTGTGGATGGGAGGCACAGTTAGAGCTCTGTGAAGGTGCTCTGTGATGGGTGACCTTGAGGACCCTGTCCCTGTGGGGCAGCCCTGGCTTCCACATCCCTGATGATGCAGGTGAGTTCTGGTGGTGGCTCTGTGCTCTTCTAAGAGCAAGATGCTCTTGATTTATATTTTTAAACATTACAGCTTTAAATCTTCCCCTTGACAGCTTCTGCCTGATCAATGGTTTTTAGACTAGAGCTGAGGGAATTTTTTTTTTTTGTTTGTTTTATATTTGTTCTTCTGCTGCTTTTGTTCTTCTGCTCAGGCAGCATTTCACCTTCTCAGTATTTTCCCATTTCTAGGCAGCAGTAATATCCATAACTGGTGTATATCCATAACTGGTGTATAATAAAGAGCACACCGTCTGCTCAGCCTCTCCCAGGCACGCTGGAGGATGAGGCATTTTGGAAGCTTGTGTGTTCCTCTCCTGTTTGCCCAGATAATGGCTGCTGGGGGCCAGCCCACCTGGGAGGAAAATGGCAGATTTCCATGTTTTCCTTTGGCTTGTGGGCTGGGATACACAACTGCCATTGGAGGCTTTTTTCATATTGACTGGCAAAGCTCCAAAGCATCCATTAATTGCAATTACCTCTGTGAAAGTTAACCCTTCCAGTTCCATGTGCACGGGGGGGAGGTGTGCCACCAGGTGACTGTGAAGGGACATCTCCCTTTCAGATGTAAGGATCTACGAGGTTATTTCCCGGTCCCGAGGATCAAAGGCTTTCTGTATTTCTGCCAACAGAAGTTCAGAGGAGAAATGGATGTGTTCAGCCCCTCTTTTTTTCCAGCCCCTCTTTTTTTCCTTGATCACTCTGGTCATTTGCTGTCATCTTGAAATGCTTCAACCGGACAGGCAGAACCAGCCCCTCCTGCAGCTTCTCAGAGGCTGCAGGACCTGCCTGAGAACAGCCTCCCTCCCACGCCTCTCTGGCATTTATTAGATAGAACCGTAGACATTAAATCAGCAGAATTACTGCAAGGCTCCAGCCAAACCAGTGACTGGATCTACGCATTAATTTTCAAGTTCATTAGGGAACTGCTTAAATCTGGAGCAGATGAAGTTAGACAAGGAATGAAAAAACACAGTATAGGTATCATGAAAAATATCTTTTAAATGCTGCTATTAAAGTATTTTTTCAAGGGTTTAGTAGCAGACTGCCAATGGGCATAGATGGATTTTTATATATATATATATTTTAAAAGCTACAAAACAGGTTAAGAATTTGGATTGAGCATGCTTAATCTTTCCATTATGCACTCAGAAAGAAAACAGGATGGTTCTTTCTGTTGGCTACAAGTGAATACAGTATGCGGATTGCTCATGGTGTTGTCTGATACATTCAATTAAAATAGATTTCTAAACTCTGTGGACTGGTTATAGAAACATACCCGTACATACTGTGATGGGGCTGGGGGGGATATATAAAATCACAAAGAGAAGGACATGTGCATATGGAGAATGCGTCAGAGGCGAGTTGTTCAGGAGGGTGAGAACTGTTTTTTTGCACAATGTTTGTGAAGCTGAAGCACTCCAGCCACACAACACTTCAGACGATGAAATGACTTCTGTATATAATATTTTCCGAGAATGAGGCAGTTCAGATGTATCCCTGGGTTTTGAGGACAGGTTGGCTGTCTTGCCAAGCAGAGAGAGTCAGGGGGTTTTGTTTTGCTTTTAAATTTAATGTTATCTTTTTTTTTTTTTTTTAAGAAGTCTACACTGTGTATATTTCAATTCCCACATTAGCTTTCCAGATCAGGAAGAGCCACTGTACCTGGGAGCTTGATCTCCTGCAGAACCCTCAACACTTGCTGCCCTTTGGGCTAGAGGTCTGCTTTGAATGACTTTCTCAGTGATTTATATCAAGAGTTTGATGTGGATGGGGCACGTGTAGCTATGTAACACTGTCCCTGTCCACCCTGGTGAAGAGCAGTGTGGTGTGCTGAGATACCCTCCTGGGAACAGAGACCTTGGCACCAGCCTGCAGATACTTGTGGTCTAAGAGTGGAAGAGAGAAGGTCCACCTGCTACCTTCCCCTCTATGAAGCTTAATCCAGCTCCATTCAGTTCATTGGGCTGCTCCAGCCTTTCCTGGATAAAAAATTCCTAAGTTCCTATAAATCCATATCATATATTCAGTATTAATCCAGTGATGTGCCGATGCAGCTGTGATCAATCTATGATGGATAGAAAGTCACTTGGCTTCTGATGGTCACTTCAGTATTGCAGCAGTGGCAATATCGATGATAGGACTCTGGTTATACAAATGTAAAAGAAACCTCAACCTTTTGAGCCTCTCTAACACCAGAATGTTTATGTTTATATGTCGCTAGTCCCAGAAGACAAATTTATGAGTATGTTACTATTTGGCTTTTTTTTTTTTAAGTGTTTCCTGAAAAAAAACTTTTTTGAGGGTGGAAACAGAAATCAAGAGTAGAAAAAAAAAAGAGCACTTAGTAAAGTAAATAGTGACTGGGTTGCAGTGCAGCTCCTGTGGGAAGGAGCACTCTGTCTGTGGCACTTACACAGGGGTCACCGAGGTGATGTTGTTCAAGATTTGTTTTGCTCCTCTGAAATGTCAAGAGTGCTGAGTGCTTTCCCACACCTTCACAACACTTGTATTTCCCTAGTTCTGGGACAACTACGTAATGTCAGATTTAATCTGAAATAAATAATAGTTCCCCAGAGCAAGTGGGAAGATGTCCCACTGTATAGTTGCCTGAAGAGATTACAGATGTCCCACTGTATAGTTGCCTGAAGAGATTAAGCTCTCAAACTGAATTTAAAAGCCTTCAGACCACCTCCTGGTGACCCCTGAGGTGTTCACAGCTCTGGTCACCCATATGGGAAATGCAGTGGGTGCTGGCACGGAGGTATGGGCTCTGCCACTCCATGTCCAGCTGAAAATAGTACACAGCAAACTGCCCTCCCTTTTGCCCTCGTATCATGTGGAATAAATGGGCCTGAATTAGATGGACTATTGTTGCGTGCACTCCCCCACTCAACTACAGAGTACTCCCTGCTCAGAAAATTTGACAGAGCAACTGGATAAAAAAAGAAAAGGAAAAAAAAAAATACCCTCACTGTATGCATTGCTGTGGTGGAGTGCAGATCTCCTTTTTTTGTAAGAAAAAGACTTGTTTGGAAGGAGACTTATTCCAGCAATAAAGAAATTCAATAATAATTCAATAATTCCGATAAAATCCAATTATTCCCTCTTTGTCCATCCCTGGGCTGTCCCAGTGCTCTCCCTTGGTCTTGCTGTTGCCCAGTGGGAATTGTCCTAATGGTTCCATGATCAAACATCTGAGACTCATGGGTCTCAGCAGAAAAAAATCCCCAAACCACTCCTCGGCTACGGAGAGATTTACCGAGGCTTTGTGCTAGAAACAACAAATGAAACACTGCTGTTTAATGCTGAGTGGGAGGAAAAGTGTCACTGTTCCCGGGTCACTTCTACTTAGACTACAGCAATCTTTCACATGAAGATACTCTTGGAAAATATGGTTCACTTCAAGAAGCATTTTTTCCTCATATTTTGCTCATTAAGTTGTTCACGAAAAATTAACAAATGAGGCTATTTGCCAGAAAAGCTGTGCAGCTGGTGTTCTCGAATGCTAGTCTGTGCTGCTGGAGGACACCATATTGCTAACTGCTCGTAGACGGCTTTGAACGTTACCTCCTTCCTGGCAGCACGTGGGCTCTCACTGAGCTTCTCCTGAACGCTTCCCTTATTCTAGTTTTTTTTCCTTCGCTTTTTTAAATCTGCTCATGGAGCTTATGCCTCCCTTCCTGATAATTGCGTATAGATGCTTCCCTGCATCTGAGAGGAACATATGGTTCAGCATTCAAGGTACAATGACAAAAGCCCTCCTATAGGGAAAGGAACATCTGCTGGCTCCTATGGGTTGTCATCAACCCTACAGAGGCATCGCTGTTGGTGGCGTGTCACAAAAAGTGGCAAATTTACATCCTGGGGCAAGGGACTCAATGTGGGACTTAATGGTTATGTTTGCGCCCGATGGTACCCTGCAGTGGGTGGTCATAACCTCGGTATTTGGAAGGAGAAGGGAGCCCATTGATGGGAAAATGATGCTCCCAAGGGCTGGCCTGGAGTCCCACCAGGCTTGGCCTGACCTGGGAAGACTTTAATTCTTTCCCTGTGTCTATGGGGATCTCATGGGCAGCTACAGGTATGCTGTGAGGTTTCATGATGCCAAAAAAAATGCCCCAGGTAAAGTTTTGCCAATTTTTATGGGAAGGGTCATACAACTGTATGAAATGATTTAGGAGGCTACCTCCCATCTTAAGTTCCTACCCCATGCAAGGGCAGAGTTTTCATACCTTTCTGTAGGTGCCCCAGTCTGTCTCTGTCTCACCTCAGGAGGATGAGAGAAACAATTGGAGACTTATAGATTTCCAGTAAATATAATATTCCAACCCCACCCCCCAAAAAATATCTTATTATGGGAGGTATTAATAGAAGAATTCTCTCAGGATTTGAATATCATTAGGTGGCTCTGATGCAGTTAATCTTAGCATACTGCATCCAATTTTGGGAAATTGGTGTGTAAAGAAAAAAAAAATATATAAGGATATGGGAGAATTATAAACCAGCAGTAATAATAGGAGCTTAGAAAGTATTAGAGATCAGGAATCGTCAGAATAATTTTTCCTGGTGAATTTCTGGTGTGGTGGTACGTATGTCATGCACCTGAGGAACCTTGTGGAGTTTTCTTCTTCAACAGTTTTAGAGCATGTGGCTGTGCTTGCAGAAGGTGGCAGTAGGACGTGCTGAGATGTCGCAGGCATTTGTCCAGGGCGCAGCTTCTGAATGGTGGGAATTGGGGGGTTTATGCCACACAGCAATAGCACAAAACCCAGAATTTCACTGTCAAAGGTTGAAGAGAAGATGGTGTTCAATAGTAAGGGTGAAAGGAGGAGGGAAGGGTGAAATCTTAAATTTCACTGATGTTCTCCAAATACAAAGTGAAAATTTCAGAGTAATGAAGGGAAAAAAGAGTTTACTTTCTTTATGAAAGTTTTATTGAAAGCTCTTTTTTCATCTTAGGTCTTCCTGGAGCTCCATTTTAAAGCTAGAAATCTTGAAAGATATATTAGTTTGAATTATTGTCCATCTAATACAAGAGGAAATACTCAGAATTATCAAGTGTGTTCAACAAAGCTGGAATGGATATATACATTTTACAAGCATAGATTTTTATGGAACTTACCTTAAACCATTATAAAAGTTTATAGTATAGTAGTTACATGTACACTGATTTGCATTTTAGGCTGCATAAATTTTAATGATCTCCTTTGAACTTGATTTAATGCCTTTGATATTGACAGTAAGATATCTACCATGTTTCCTCCTTTATCACTTTCAAATAGGTTTTTTCGCCACCGCTTGTGGTTTGACGCAGCAAAGCGATTCTGCAGCCTGATTGGGAAGTTCATTAATATTATCAAAGATTTGTGTGGGGATGGCAGAGATAATCTAAAGCCCATGCAGAAAAATCTCCTTTTAAAAAGAATAATTAACTTCAGCTCTTGCTCAGTTCAGAGTTTATCGGCAAGGTTGGGATGAATTGTTTTAAAATCTATTTTTAAAAGGCTTGTAGCTTCATTATCAAAGCACTGATGACCTCCAACAAATTAAACATCGCTCTGGTTCTCACCAGGGCTGCGGGGAGCTTTGATGTGGGTGGAGGGGAATACAATACAGACTGCAACATTTACCAAAATTTGAGATTTGAGGTGGTTTGGAGCAGTGAGGTTTCTGTTCTGTCCTGTGTGTCACTTGGGTTCTTTGCCAGTGGACAGCTTGGGGTGCTTCCCCCCTGGCTGGAGCTGGTGAAGGTGTACGGAGTTGTTCAACTGCGGGTCAAGCAATGTCAGATGGAGCTGAGGTGGGTCAGCAGAAAGCTCTGCAGGGGAGGAGAGGCGGCCAAGGCGGGAGAAGAGTGTTTAGGGCTCCGTGGTGGGTGCTGAATGAAGTTAAGGGACGCTGGAGACCAAGGGCTGCACCAGCTTGTTGGGCACCATGCAGAGGGTCAGCTCTGCAGCTCTGCCAGCCCAGTGCTGGGTGTACTTGTACATCCCCAGGGAGATGGGGTCTCACCCCACACGCTGCTGGTGTGCCCTGCATGCCCATGGGGGCCGGGCACCAGGGTGACTAGTGCAGGTGAGCATCACAGTGGCCCACCAGGAAGGCTGGTGGTGGAGGGGCCACTGGCTTGAGTGTGGGGATCCTCAACAGTGACTCCTGTATGGAAATATCAATAATGCATTAGAAATCACTAGTAAATGTTCTGTGATATATTTTGCTGAGACTGGAGTTGTTTTTACATGTACTTTGTGTTTTGCAGCTGCTGGGAAAGTGCCAGGGGAATGATTGTTAAGTTTAGGATTTCATTGTTTCACTGAAAACGGGCGCAGCGTGGACTTAAGCACTTCCCTGGGCACCCATATTTCCATATTTTCTAGAACCCCATAGAGCTCTTAATAATATATCAAGCATTTTAAGTAGTAACCATAACAAATTACTAAATTAGGAGTTCAGATAGCAGAACAGTTTTGGAAACTTAAAATTCACTTGTCAGTTCTGCTGTAAACTTCTGTAAGACCTCACATGACTACTTAATTTTGTAGCTCGTTCCTTGTAGAAGAGCAATGATAGTTCTCTTCTGGACACTTCTATTACTTTATAGATTTTACCTACTGACCTCACTGATGGATGGATTTTTTTTGTAGAATATGTAGATCAAGTACTTTATGCTGATTTTGTTATATTTCATAAATATTGTTTCTTCAGAAGAAAGGAGGTGTGAACTACAACTCATGTTGGACACTGTTTATTGGACCACCAGGATTTTCAGACTGAAACATGTACGTGTGTCTTAAAAATTAGTTTTTTTGATTGTAGATAATTTCTAAGACTATTTCAAAATATTTTTGTAATCAATTGCATTTAAGAGTTTTCCGTTAAGGAGGTTGCAGAATAGTTGGTGTTGGAAGGGACCTCTAGCTCCCTGTTCAAGTAGGATTGGAGATGTGGTAGGGCAGATTGCTCTGGGCTGTGTCCCATCAGGTTTTGAATATCTCCAAGGATGGAGACTCCACAACCTCTCTAGGCAACCTGCTTCAGTGTTTGACCAACCTCATGGTGGGGCAGGGGAGAGGAAGTGTTTTTTTTACGTATAAATAGAATTTCATGTGTTTTAATTTGTGATTGTTGCCTCTTGCCCTGCCCTTGGACACCCCTGAGGGGTCAGGCTCAGTCTTTTTACACCCCCCTGCATCAGGTATATATAGACGTGGATGAGATCACCCTGAGCCTTCCCTTCTCCAGGCTGAGCAGTCCCAGCTCTCTCAGCCTCTCCTCATGTGAGAGATGGTCCAGTCCCATCATCATCTTTGTGGCCCTTCATTGGACATGCTCCAGTAAACCCATGTCTGTCTTATACAAGGGAGCCCAGCCCTGTGTCTCTCCAGTGCTGAGCAGAGGGGCAGGATCCTTTTCCTTGATCTGCTGGCCACTAGCCTCCCGCGTCTTTGCAGCAAGGGTCATGGTCAGCTTGGAGTCCACCAGGACCCCCAGGTCCTTCTCTGCTTTCAAATCAGTTGGCTCCCAGTGTGTACTGATGCATGGGGTTGTTCCTGGCCTTTGAACTCCACCAGATGCTTGTTGGCCCACTTCAACCACAGAGTGCACAAGGCTTCTGGAGGAGACATGGAAGTCCTTGGTGTTTCCCAGTGTGGTGTTTTGTCCTGGCATGTATGTGGCTGATGGAGGGCAGTGGTCCCAGGTGGGGCAGAGGAGCTGGTGCTGGCCTGGCAGCGCTGCTCCTGCCTGGAAAACCCTCCCTATGTCCCTTGTGCTTGTACCAGTTCCAGTTTTTTTTCATCCCAGTTTTTGAACTCAGTTGCACGTCTTTCCTGGTTCAGACTTTCCTTTTACCACTTTCTCCCTGGAAAGAAAGCGAAGGGCAGAGCTCGGGCTTTGTGACTCGGTGGGTGGTGCACAGAAGGTTGGCGACAGAGCCTTTATGGGTTTGATGTGGGGGCAGGACCAGAGCCAGGCTCTCTGACTGCACACCCTGCAGAAGGGGCCACCAAGCGTGCACGGGTGCCCTGCTTCTCTCTCAAAGCCGTGGGAATGTGCGTTGAACCAAAGCGCTGTAGAAAAAGGAAAGGCACACATTTCTCCATGGAATATGAGCCAGAAGGCACAGCTTCCCTCATGTCCTTGCTCTGGGTTATAGATGAGCAGAAGGCAAAACCTTTCAAGGCATGAGGAGCAGTAGCACAAGCAGATGTAGCGAGACAGGTCCTTACCTCCTCTTCCCCACAGTCAGCTGAGAAAGTAGTCCCTTGGGTGAGTTGTAACCAGACGTGGAAACATTTTCTCTTCCATTTATTTCAGCTATATTAGCAAGAAAGTTTTAATTTATTTTTACTTATCCTTTACTTTTCATCCTGGTATAGTGTAGGAGCTGCTGCAAACATAACACTTGACACCTTTTTCCATCTCTTAAATTAAATGCAGGGAAGAGTGTGGCTCCTCAGATGCCCCTGAGCACTGCCCCAGCAGCTGCTGGCTTTGCTCATGTGCAGTTTCAGGAGGTGCCCAGCACCATTCCTGCCATTCCCTGCAATCCACTGCTGGGAGATTGGAGTGGAGCATGGGAAGGGAGGTTCGGAGGGGCAGGGAGGGCCGTTCTGTACACAGAGCTGTAATCCCACGTTCCTCAGACCCATCACCTTCTGGCAGCACGTGGACAAAGGTGACCTCTGCACAAAGAGCCCCCGAAAGGCTGTGGATGCTGTTTCAGAGCCGCAGCCGTCTCAGACCGTAATAGATTTCAAGAGACTGCATTGAAAACTTACATCGGTGAGGGCAGGAAAAATAATTTTTTTTTTTTTTTTTCTAAAAGAACTCACCCGTGGCAGTTAAACATAGAAAATTTCAAACCAGGATGAGATTTAATATGCCAAATAGAGCGGACTGGACTATTATTCTTTTAAAAGGAAATTCAACTTGCAAAAGCTTCATCTTTAAATTGCTGTTCTGCAGCCTTGTTCTAACATCACCTACCTCCATTATGAACAGGCAAAATCTGTGTAAAGGCATCAATTATATCTGGGATTGCCATCAACACGGGGACTCTCCTCTCTTTTTTCTCCCAGAGCTTTAGGTGCTGCTACGTGTCTCGATGTTGTCTTACGTAGAACAGGACATTCAATAATGCAGTAACAATACACTATTATACTCAACTTTTTTAATATATTCCAAATATCTATCTTTCCCGACACGGTTCAATAGCATAAATAGGTATGAATATATGTTAACCCTTGGTCTGCACCCTGCAAGAGGAGGAGGTCGGGGAAGACCAGGCAGAGGAGGGCTGTAGCAGAGGTTTGCTCAGCTGAGGGAACCGGCGGGCTCTGACCTGCTGGTTTTTAAGGCAAGATGTATTGACTCTGCTGCTGATCTTGGAGCCCTTTCATGACACAGAGCAGGGATTTACATCAGGCTGGAGGACAAAACGAAAACGTCTCTTAAGACTTAAATCTGGTTTCTGTTCAAAGGTTTTTAAGTACCAATGAGTCAGCCGGGCCTCTTGGTAAGTCGTGTTGATGGTAATTATCTTGGTAATTGCAGTTGGATTATACAGAACAGTTTCTTTTTTTGGCTGAGATGATTCCTACAGTAATGTTTCCCCTCCTGGAAAATTAGAAGAGGGACTGGGTGAGATGTGTCCCTTGTCCTTATTTCCCTCCCACCTGTGAAGCACGTAGCCCTGCATTGCTCGGATGCCAAGTGATCGGTGTTTTCTGCTGCAGGTTGTCCATACTTTCCTCCTGAGTATGGATTGAACAAGAACTTTAGCTCTTTAACAAGCTGGGACGTGTGAACTCTTCAGGGACATTTTTTGAGTGGGTTCCCACTTATTTTTCTTCCTTGGACAGGTGCAGTGATAAGACTTACTTCTTCAGGGCACTAGATCAACCCTTTTGACTGGTTCTGAGAGACCTGGCAATTTGGTCTTTTTTTATTAGGATTTAGGAGATGATGCACACTTTTCACTAGAGCTGCTGGAAGCAGTTTTCCCTACAATGTCCTAAGCTCTCCTGTACATTTCTCCAGGTGAAAAGTGTCCAGCTCTCTCCTGGGAGTTGTTAAACCCCTGCTACTTTCCCAATGATGGGGCTACTGCATGGAGAGTTTCCTCAGAAAAAATAGCTCATGTTATTATGCAATTAACAACTGCAAGTTTCTCCATGTGAGAAGGGGGATAAAGGCAAGAAGTGATTTCGTTACTCTTATCCTTTTTTTGTGGGGGTGGGTGCGGGGGCAGCTGGTGGTTCAGGGCTGCTTCCTGATCTAGTTATTGTTATCCGCAATGCCAACAATTAAATGAAAGGAAGTGATTCTGCACATCACAATTAATCGTTATCTTCATGTAATCTTTGGACTTAACAGGAAGGCTGCCCTTGTCAAAAGTCAATGCAAGCGTGGTTCTCAGTAGATGAGGAGGTAACTGATGTATCGGTAATGAATTAAATTAATTTTCACAAAATGAGCTGATGGCAGGATTTCCATGAATTAGTGTGGCTTTATGCTGGACCTGCTGTTGCAGCGCATATGAACTGTTTCCTTGCCGCTGAGCTGAAAATGAGTGTTGGCAGACAACAAGAACCAGCTTTGTTGGAAGTATATCACTAAATGCTACATTAAAACAAGTTCCTAAAATGTCTAAGGAAATGGTTTATGAAAGTTGCTGATGAGTGATGCTTAATTAAACCACCGTGAGTGGTTTTTGACAGTATATTCAGACTCAAAACCCAGTTAACTGGCCCTGCTGAGTAGCTCTACTGAAACCAATAAGATTATTTGCATGAATAACAACAGCAGAAGTGTTTTCTCTATTTCCATTGTAAAAAAAAAAAAAGACATTTTAGGAAAATATTGGTTTCATGATCATAGTTGACACAATCAATACCAAATTCAGGGTATAAAGATTTGATTTTTCTGTAATCAGTTCTAAAAAAGTAAAATAGTGAAACATTGTTGGAAGGAGAGAGGTAATTGGGGGTCAGATAAAGTACTTAAGTTTTTTCCCAACTTCCCTTTTTTTTTTAGATCTATTTATTTTTTAAATAAAAGGTGTCATGTTTTGGGGTTTTCTGAAATTCTATGACATTTCCAAAAAACATCGCCTTTTTCTGTCCAGCAAAGATGTTCAAATGCAATACTTGGGGTGTTTCCAAACTTGCAACCAAAATATTTTCCTGAAATGAAGGGGAATGGTGCTGTGACAATCAGCTGTAGGTGAATCTGGGCTGCGTTGGGTTCAGAGGAGCCCCTGGAGGACGGGGCACTGCGGGGTGAGAAACGCCCCAGGGCTGGGGCTGCTGGGTCTCAATGGACCTGGTTTTGGTCTGTGCTTGGAGCAGCAGCAAGAAATGGCCCATCGGTGTTTCAGAAACACTTTTCAAATACGTTGGCTAATGGAACAGCAGCAATTAATTATTTTTTTTAAAGACTCCTAATATATAATTTTGTGTTTGTGCATCACTTCAGTCGTTGCTTTTGAACAACCAGCCATAGTGATTCTCCTGTTATTGCAAGGGCAAGCGAGGCCTGAATCTCTGCTCGCACACCTCTTGGGAGCAATAGCATCGGGATAAATGCGGTAAACTTGGCTTTATTTAGGTCACCGACTGCTGGAGAAGGTTTTTAAATTAATATTACAAGCCTTAAGTTTTTTTTCTTTCCCTTTCCTAAAGAAGTGGGAGGCACCGAACAGACTCGTTGCTGCTCTGAACAAATGCAAATGGGAAGAGAAAAGGCCCTGGGGAGTCCAGCTCCTGGCAGAGCTACCTGGGCTTTAAAGCAGAAACGTGGATGCCTCAGGAATAATTGTAGCTCGGGCTTAATTTCCCTTGCTTTAGAAGAGGCAAAGGAGAATAGTGGTAATGATGAAAGATGTTTGGATTTGATATCTCAAGAATAAAATGGAAAGAAAAAAAAATAGGGAAAAGTTATCATTAGGGATCCACAGAAAATGTAATTAAAGCAAATTCCAGAAAAAAAAAAAAAAACCCACAAGAGAAGACAGTCTGAGGTATTTAGAGCCATACAGTGAGGGTGCAAAATGGACTGTTTGAGGAGAAACAGCAATTAGCAAAGTAAAGATATGGTGGCACTGCTCAGTGGAGGGGATGTTCTTGAGGCTCTTCTTGCCTTGTCCTCCCACCATGTCCCCAGGTGCCGCCCCCACTGCTTCGGCAGCCGTGCCAACAGACAGTGATATCTCACAGGGCTTTTGCTCCCCCAGGGGGAGCCAGAGCCCTTTGGCAGGGTGTAAGGTGTGGGGCACATAAATGTCCCTGAATAGGTTCATTTCCACGTACATGGATGTATCACCAGAGGCATGTGCTCAGGGAGGGGGCTATGCAGGGATAGGACAAGAGGAAGCAGCCTCAGGGTGCACCAGGGGAGGTTTAAGACGGATGTGAGTAAAGATTTGTACACCAAAAGGGTTGTCAAGCCTTGGCAGAGGCTGCCCAGGGCAGTGGTGGGGTCCCCATCCCTGGAGGGATTTCAAAGCCGGGCAGACGTGGTGCTGAGGGACATGGGTCAGTGGTGGGTTTGGCAGTGCTGGGTTGATGGTTGGACTCCATGATCTGAAAGGTCCCTTCCAACCTCAACGGTTCTGTGGTTCCCTGCAGGGATCACACCCCGCAGCGGGCAGGGCTGGAGGAGCGGGGTCTCTGCTGGAGGGCCAGGAGCCTCTTCCCAAGCAAAGCAAAGCTGAGTCCTGCAGGAAGCCCTGGGCTCTGCAAAAGGGCTAAAGCAATCAGCAATTCCTTCCTCATCCTTTTTTTCCCTGAAGGCTGTAAAGAAGGCTTTTGCTTTCTCCTAAGACTTTTATTTGCTGCAGTGCAATATTCAAATGCTGCAGATGGGCTGTGTGCTCGCTCTGGAGGGACCATGCTTTCTGCTGGTGACAATGCTGCTGCTGGGCTCAGGAGAAAGGACCACTCCAGGTAGGGAGCATGCTGCCACGTAGCCTTCTCCTGGGTATCGTTAATGCAAGAGTTGTTCCTGCTGTGGGTAGAAAACACTGTGCAAACTGGGGGAGCCAGGTCATTGAACAGTGTAATGGTTCAGGTTAGAAGGGACCTTGAAGATCATCTCGTTCTAACCGCTGCCATGGGCAGGGGACACCTCCCAGTAGACCAGGTTGCTCCAAGCTCAGAGGGTCTGGGGGCTGCCAAAGCTCTCCTCCATCTCTTTTCCACCGCTACCAGCCCATGTACCTTGGCCAAGTCTCAGCTGGGCATTTGTTTGCAAATACTTTTATTTTCTCCTAACTTGTGCAGTTGTTTTACATGTGCCAGTGCAGAGCTGGGATGTCCAAGCACTGAAAAACCTTGGGCAATTCTATAGATCAGAAGGTTCTAGCAAAAGAGAAAGAAAACATCGTTTTTGCTTTGCTTTTGTTCAGAGAACATTTTGAGCCTGCTGATATCGCTGCTCTGCAGCCTTGGGAGCTGAAAGCAGGAGCCAGCTGGGGACTGAGGGAGGTTATCCGTAAAAAAACATGACACAAACTTTTGGGGAGATGCAAAGGGAATTTTTAACATTATCTTTTAAAAACTTTTCAATGTCATATCTTCACTCAGGCCATTTATTCTGTGCCACATGGTCTGTTTAATTTCATTATCCTTTAACACTTTTTTATTAAATGTAGGATGGTCATAAAAGTGAAAATAATATTGAAACTGAAACAGTTTTTATTGCTTTGATGTCCTCTAATTTTTTCCCCCAAATTACTTGTCTTGTAGGAAACTTGTGAAATGATGTTTTCCTCTCTGATTTGTATTCCTCTTTTCATTCCTTGCTTTTTTTCAGGATTTCCCTTGGAACTGAAATTTCAAACCCCAGCTGGCTTTGCTAAAAATACACTTGTTAAAACCTTTGGATTTAATTTAAATATATTATATGCTCAGTTGTCTCTGGGCGTGGGGATTTTCTGTAAAACATCAAATATTGGGAGAAATGGAAACTCTGTTGGGGATGCTCCTGCACTTCCACTCTTTACTGTGGTGTGGGTAGGAAGGAGCAGGGTGAGCCCAGAAGGCATTTCAGCCCAGCACAATGAGTTTAGCCAGCGGGGAGGCGTCAAACCAGGTGGAAAAAGTTAAGGAAAAAAAGCCGAGCTGATCATGAAAAAGCGGAGGCAGGATGGTGCCGGGGTCATGGTTCTTGGGGTACAAGGAGAAGGCTGAAAGTTGGACAGGTTCAGCCTTTGGGTCTGTCTGCCCCAGGCGGGTTCGGGCAGAGCCCTCCATCCTCTGGGAGCTTCACTGCAGCGGGAGCACCCCTAGATCCCATAGAAACCACTGTGGCTGAGCCCTGGGTGGACTCAGGCAGAGCCCTCCATCCTCTGGGAGCTCCACTGCGGTGGGAGCATCCTCAGGTCCCATAGAAACCACTGGAGCTGTTCCCAGCTGGGCACGCTGTGGATCAGAAACTTGCAGACTCCCACCAACATCCCCATAAACACCCTCCTGGGTTTCGTGTCTCCTCCTCAGCGTGTGACTTGTTTGCTACCTAGAAACGGTGAAAAATATTTCTATGCGTTAGCGTGCGTTTGTGTTGAAGCATCTGTATTTGGGCAGTTAAATATTTATTGAACATGCTGTCTCTTGTGCAGTTTTGCTGTCTGTAAGTGAAGACAATTCCGTGGTGATCAGGTCCTAAATCAAAGCATGAACTCCTCTGAATGTAGTAGCCATAGGGAATTTTCTTCAGGCCTATAATTAGATATGAATTCCTTAATTTTTTGATCTCTGGAAGGGCTGGAGAATATGTGCAAGTAAATACCATGGGTTTTGCTGATGCCTTGATTCTGGTTGCTCACAGGCTGTCTGGGCCGGAAGAAAATATCTGCAATTTACTTGCAGATGATTTAAAAAAAAAAAAACACAGTAAAAATCCAAAAACTTCATAGAATTGTAAATAACACTGGGGCTGGGTCACTTTTGCAGATGGACATGGACAAGACCATGAGATAATGGTTTGAAAAAAATGGGTATTTTAACACAGCCAAATTGAGAGATGCCTCTTGAGCAGCCAAAATAGATGACATTTATGTGAGGGATGGAGGTCTGGAAACCCGTGGCATCGTAGCAGAGCCTTCAACGTGAGCCCTCAATAAGATGCTAAAAGCAAAAGGGCAGATGCAATTGCTGGAGGTGCCAGTGATGAATGTGGGGCAGGAGGAGGGGCTGAATGTGGATTTGGGATGAAATATCTCCACCCAAAATTGCTGATCCTCAATATCATGCATGAAAATCTGTATATGTTAACAACCCCAAGCACCTTTCTTCGGCTTGGAGCTTCAGCCCATGAACCATTCTTGACAATGCTCACCACTGGTGGAGAGCACGGTGGCCTGTAAGCCCATAGGAGAGGTTCTCCACCACCTTTTATGTTTCACAGGGCAGCAGTAAAGCTTTTCTCTTAAATGAGGAATAGCGAGATTGGAAATGTTTTGGTTTAACGTGCTTGCAAGCCATGCGGGTAAAATGCACTGAAAATTCAGATAAGATAAAAAAAAAACAAAGGCGATTTGAACTATTTTGTGAGTATAGTGTCAATAAAACGTTAAAAATGCTTTGATATTTACCCACATGCCTCTATTAAGTGATTATTATTGCAAGCACACTTTCTACTAGTCAGATGAAGGAATATATGCCATTAAGAAGTTAACTCTAATTTCCAATATAATATTGTCATTAAATTTCTGTAAATTAAAATGGGACTCCCTCAGGATTTTAAAGAGATTGTATGTCAGAGTGAAGACGCTGCAGTGAATAAAGCCTGCATCTGTTTAGCTGATATCATCAGGCTCTTAAAATTGAAATACTCCGCCATAATTCTGCATAGTTTCTATTTCTTTGGAATATTTTATACTTTGGGTATGTAGCAAGAAATCATTAGGCAATGGTTGAGAATGGATAGAATCTTTGTGGAAGCATTTAGAGAAGATGACCTTTAACACTTAAAGGAAAAGTGTAGTAGGTCCAAGCCTGTAGGGTGGGTTGTGCCTGGGTATTGTGGCAGCGTGTGGTGTGATCCAGGAGGTGGATGATGCTTGGTGGTGCCAATGGGGTTGGGCAGGGGCTTGGCCCTCTTCCATTGCCCTGCTCTGCCCAGGACACCCATGTTGAAGCCTCCTGGGCTTAAAGTGCTTTGGGAGCTCGAGCTGTCCCACCTGCCTGGTGTGGTCTCTGTATGACCAGTCTTTGCTCTGACCTTCATCTGGGGAAGAGAAGGGTCATGTGGGACGACCCAGGAGAGTGCAGGTGTTTCCACAATGCATCTTAAGCTTTTGGTCTTGTCTATTTCTGTATCCATCTTGCCTCTCTTGTGATGGGGGAAAGCGGGGAGAAATAGTACGGCCTGTCAGAGATGGAGACCTTGACTTCCCAAAGAGCCTCAGCCCATGTCTCTCAGGGCATTTTAGTCCCTTGACCTCCCCCAGACATCCCACTGGGAACCGCATCTGCAAGAAGTTGGTGCTTCATGTTGCATTGGGTTCCAAGCCAAGATCCAAACCCAGCCACGACAAGTATCCATGGGGACAAATCCTGCCTCTTCCAGGGCTGGTGAGCAGTTGTTTCGGAGAAGGGACCACAGAGCTTGCCCCGGTTATGGAGAATGGAGGAGACCTAGAGAGGAGATGGCTTGGGGGATGCAGATTTTCCTGCTGTGGCTCTTCATGGGGTGGGAGGCACTGATTTGTCAGTTCTCAAGACCTCTGAATGTTTAAAATACAGTGGGGTGACATGAAAATCCCCTAAGATCTTCCTGTGTCAAATCTATTAGGAGTGTGTCAGCCCAGTGCCACAAACTTCTCCCAGAAATCTTCCAGTTCTCTGTTGCTTTGGAAAGTGTACCCATGGCTGGGAATATCACAAATAGCATAACAAGGAGAATTAATGTATTTTTATCTTTTCTCAGCACATTTTCTGTACTGCTTTGGAAATGTATTGTCTGACTTCAGCTGGAAACCATACATACGTTAGAAGAAAAAGGCAAATTCATCTGTGTATAACTCATGTCAATGCTGCCACTGACATGAAAAACCCAAGTTATGCCGACAAGCACAGCTGGGCTAGTGTGAAATATTCCACTTTATGGTACTCCAAAAATTTGGCATGGAATTATGTAAATGCTGCCTTTCATGGGATGGGAAGGACACAAGGGCCGGTGTACTCAACATGGGTGAAGGTAGCTGTAAGGGGATAATGAAAGAGCAGAGCAGCTGAAGTGTCCCACCATGGAGGGTAAGGCTGCAGGGACAGACCCAGATGGATTCAGCGTGTGTATGTGTGGGGGTCTTGGGGAACGCAGGAGCTGCTCCAGGAGCAGGAGGACCTGCAGAGGTTGACCACCCATCCTCCTCACCCCTTTGATGGGCAGCCGTTTGGCTGTGCTGGTCCAGGCTCTGAAGCCATTAGTGGACACGCCTTCCTGGACCCCGAGGAGCAGTCCCAACAAGCTGAAGTTGAGCTGGATTTCTAGTTCAACTCACAACTAGAGGTAGTAAGAATGAATAATGAATCAGTTCCTCAGAAGACTGTGTGTGGAGTCAGAGACCTCTGAGATCACAGCAGACATCTATAAAGTGACTCTCATCTTCCTACAGTGTCTGGAGCTAATTGGAGAGGGAGGTCAGATAGGGCTGAGTTAGGAGGGTAATTTTTGAATATACAATTCTGTAATTGCTTTACTCTTGTGGTTTGGGACATTATTATCAGAATTCAACAATGGAATTACATCCTTATTAATTTAAACGCATTGTGGGGGAGGAGATGAGATGATTGTCTGTCTTTGGGGGTGACGGGAGAACTCCTGATGTGGTGTGCTCTTGGCCACCCCCCAACAGCAGAGCAGCTGGTGGGGAACACACATGGTCTCCCTTCCAGCTTCAAGGGGGTTTCTGTTTCTGGCTGCAGCCCTTGCCTCGGGTGTAGGGAACGGTGGAACTGGTTAAAATTGGACTGTGTTTTTAAGTGATATTTTTGTTGCATACTGTAAAGTCAGGTTCTGTAAGACTTTTGAAACATTACATTGTTAACAACGCATCATTCTTTTCCTCCTCCAGTCAACACACAGCCCAAGCTGGGGGGTCTGCAGTCACCTCCATGGAGATCCCCAGAGTAGAGGCAGGAAGAAAGCCGGGGGCATCGGTCATGGGCGTTGAAGTTGTGAATGTTCTGCTCGGAGCAACAGTGGGACAAGGTGCTGTGTGTCACCCAGACCCGCATCGGGAGGATGCTGAGATGCTGGGGCAGGCAGGGGGGTCCTCCCAGACAGAGCCTTGTGGGGACAGGATGTGGAGCCACCACCTTGGAATTGCTCTTAAAGCCAGGTCTAATTTTTAATTGAAAACGAGCCTTTTTCTACTTGAAATACAAAGCCGAGAAGCTATCGGCTGGGTTTGAAAAGCAGATGTAAGGAAGCAAAGTAATAAGGTATCTTATTAGCTAGCTGTATTTGGGCTGATTTCCCCAGATTTAAAGCTTGCTAGAGCTGGGGTCTGAGGTCCCAGGCGAGCTGTGCCCCAGGGCTATGTCCTGGTGCTGGAGCTGGGGAAGCCGGTCTGCTTGAACCCTCCTCACCGGGGCCCTCTCTGTGTGCAAATACCTCCCGGGGGCCTTCTGCAACCTGACGCTCTGATAATTGAATTGATTAGGATGTCGATTGATTAGCCTCCTGCTAATGAAGTGTTGGTTGATGCCACAGAGGCTTCTGACACTCAGAACTTTTCTCAAGCACAGCTTCTTCCCAGGCAGCTCCATCACCAGCAGACAGCTCATTCCTGCCGCCCAAAAGCACCTTTGCTGGGTGAAGTGATGCCAAGCTATCCTGATGGCTTCACCTGTCACCACTTGGGGGAGAAAATGTAAAATATAACTGTAGATCATTATAGATGGGCGTCTAAGTGCAGTGTTCCACAGCTGCAGCTTCCAGCCCACCCTAAGAGAGTGCGGGACTAACTTGGACAGATGCTTTCTCACAGCTTGTGGTTTGCGCAGCGTGTTTGCATTTATTGCTTGGAAGAAACGTGCAGGATGGGTATCCCCAGTGAGCAGTCAGCTCAGTGTACACAAAGCCACCCGACTGCCGCCTTCTCAGCTGTGTTTCCCCTCTTGTGATACCTCCACTCCAAGGGTGCAAACCCAGCGTCATCCCCAGCAGGACGGGGCTGGGGGCAGGTACCCCCTTTGTATCTTTTAGAGATAAATGGATTGATCTCCACAGTAAATATGCTCGCACCCACCTTGTGTATGAAAAATGAATTCTTCCTGCGTAGTTGGCAGTGGAATTAGAAACCAGCTTCTTGGAGGCAAAAATGAAGAATGGTTTAATTTTTTTTTTTTTCTAGTGGAAGAAGTTAAAAATGGAAATGGAAGCTACAGTATATTTTTTTTTCCCAATTATGAATGTTTAAGCTGTTTACGAGGCAAGATGACAACAAACTTTCTTTCCATTTAATGAGCTAAAGATAACTGTAATTGGTATATGAGTCAGTCTGTGGAGCCATTAAAACAAGGGTATTGCACCTGCATTTTTAATGGTCCACAATGCGGTGGCGATAAGGATGGCTTTCTGTGCATCTTTATAGGTTCGTGGGCATCAGCCTGATAATGCAGTTACCTGCATTTTTAATTTAAAATGAATACTTGAGTTTATCCCTATCCAGCAGAAATTGCAATTGCTTTTATAAGTCCCACAGAATCACTGGATCTGAAACAGGACTAGAAGGATGAGGTTTTGCTGCAGAGGATGAATGCGAGTCTGTATATAAAGCAAAGGATGCGCTTAAGCAGTTAGCTAAACTTAGTTCTTAAAGATGGGCTTATTAAACAGCTTTTACTCTTCATGTTTTTAGATAATATGAAGTGTTGAAAGTCTGCATGATTCAAACTTTATAAGGTCTGTAAAAGGTATGCTTGTAACAGAATGAAAAGGTCCTTGAGGTTTTTGTCCTCAAAGGAGAATTAACTTTAAAGCACACATTGTACGAGGACCAGCAGAAGTGTGGCACTTTCTAAATAACTACTTCTTCACATTTATTTTGTGTTTTCCAGCTCTGATCTGGGATATCAGATATTAGGACTCCCTTTACCCAGCAGGATGCTCACGCTGCCCGTGCCAGCCATGGCACTGCTCCCACTGGTCCAGGGAGAGCCTCGGCCAAGGTGGGAGGTGGCTGGGGATGGAGTAGGAGAAGTTTCCCTGAGGACACGCACAGGGTCAGCGCTGGCAGATCTGCCGTGGCAGCCCCCGTGAGCTGGTGATGAGAGATGAGTTCGCAAAAGGCACCGCAAAGGGGCTAATTAAGGTGAGCAATTTCCCTTTGTTTCCATTCCTCACAGCAGCCTAATTGGAAGGCAGAGGCATTTTCACTTGAAGAAGGATTAATTTTAACTGATAAATGCCCCAGTCTCAAATAATTTTCTGTAGACTGCTGCAGTGACATTATTCAGTGAGGAGACGGCTCAGGCTGCAGCCCAGCGAGGCACTTACACGTGAATCGGGGTTTCAACATCCCAGTTGCTTGATTAATAAGAAATACTTAAGTTAGCAGAAGTTGAAGAAGCTTCTTGGCTCAGAGTTTTGCTCTGCTAATCCTCAGTTGACTTCTCCAGAGGTGTCCAGAAAAGCAGTGTCCTCCTACAGGAAACATTAACAAATATGGTTAAAGGTACGATGGATCTAGACGATGCAGGCATCAAAATGCCCTTGGATGCCCTTGCAATGTGCTCCTGTTAATAGGTGAAGAAACTGCTTCTGGTCCTGCTCATGAACAAC
This sequence comes from Tringa tobata, assembly GCA_033628505.1. NCBI lineage: Eukaryota > Metazoa > Chordata > Aves > Charadriiformes > Scolopacidae > Tringa > Tringa tobata. The sequence goes on along the minus strand of JAHREE010149919.1, from coordinate 12,086 downwards.
ATGAGCATCCTCGCAAGTGAGCGAGAGGCCTGGGAACCCCTTAGTGGCTTCTGGGGACACACACATCCACGGGGAGCTGTGCCATCTGCCATGGCCCCTGGCCTGCAGCAGGTGCTGGCTGCAGGATGCATCTCTGGTGCTTGGTCACCGTGGGGTGTCTGTTGCAGGGAGGGAAACTGTCATTCCCTTTACCCCTCAGCAGGGATCCCTGACAGCAGGACGGGGTGAAATAACGTGGTACCACTGAACTGGTGGCTCTGATCTCGCACAGAGCAGCAGGCAGGTGGGCTTCATGGTGCTCGTAAAACGAATGAGGGATGGAGGCAAGGTGTGATGGTGAGCTCCTTCGGTGCTCCTCAATGTTTCCCTGGCTCCAAGGACTGGGGAGAGGAACAGCAGGGAGAGCCTTGCCCCCAGTGCCACCCAGGGCCACCCCATTCCTCTGCCAGGACATGATGCACTGGCTGCACATAGGGAATGAATGAGGGGTAGAGCTCAGTGTTTCCAGGCCATCTGCAAGATGAAATCCTCAGATATTTTACTGTTCCATCATCATCCCTCTGTTTTATGAGAAATCTTTATTTGCTTTTTTAAAATTTTATGTCATGCAGAGAAGGAAAAGCCTCTTGTTGTTTTACTGCCTGAGATTAGGCTTAGTATTTTAGAAGCTACAGTTCCCTTTATGAGCAGTTCCTGATTTATCACCTGGTTTTGCAAGAGCCCAGTTCATTTGGGCAACTTGTGGCTCAGGGATGTGCAGTTGGAGGGTCTGTGCTATACGTGTTGCATTACTGGTCTGTACTGGCACCTTCTGAACTTGTGAAGTGGGAAAGCAGGGGCAGCACTGCAGAGCTGAGGTGGTGAGCGCGGGAGGCTGGAGAGGGGCTCTGGAGGTGTTGATACAACCAGCTCAACTACAAATCTGCTGGGACTTATCTTGTCCATTCTGCCCACTGCACCTTTTTTCCCCTCAGACAGAGATGATGTATGGACTTACTTTCCTTCCTGACTGAGTTGGATATTGATGCACCAAACTTTTGAAAAATATCATCATTTTTAATAGTCTGTGATGCATTCAAGCTGTGTCCCTAGACTTGTCTGAAGCAACAAGCAAGGTCAAAATTAACGTGCTGAAACTTCCAATAATGGAGCAATAAAGGAAGCAGGTTTGTGCAAAAGGAGCAAGTAGCTAATTCCATGCTGCAATAACTGGAAATGCTGCACACTTCTTTGTAAGAACAAATACCTAAGATGCTTAACATTTCTGGGCTTCCATGTGTTGAACAATTTCTCAGTAATAGTGAAGAATTTTAAGTAGCTTTTGCACATAATGATCAAGTTTGCAGAGAACTGTGTTGGGTAGTGCTTAAAAAATTAAAGAAAAAGAATTTGAAGAGTAAGGAAGGTAGGTAGGGGACAGAAGTCCTTTTGCACTTAAAATATTTTTTCTGGAATCACTAAAAGTGATTGGACTTCAGATTTCCCAAGCTCAGATGGAACCCATGGCAGTAAAGCCGTTCTCTGCCCTGTACACAGCCAGCTCTCAGGTTCCCAGATGAATCCAAAATCAATTTTGCTGTTATATGCAAATCCTGATTATGGCTCTTAAAAGCAACGGACTGCAAGATGTACATCTGTGATCTGCAGGGATTTCGCTCCCTGACTTTTCCATTCCACTTGAGTTTCTAAGTGTGTAAGGACTTCCTTAGGTGGAATATGCTTGGATGAGGCTGCAGATTTCATCTGCCACCCAACTCATTGTGCTTTTGCAGGTGACAAGGTGGATAACTAAATGGTACCAGTCTGTGCTGTAAAATACAGCAGTCATTTGTTCAGTTATCTTTTTCTTTTTTTTTTCTCGAAACTGCGCAGCAGATTTGGTGGGAGTGCAGTGGTCCCAGAGCTGCAGTAGCAGCTGGAATGAAGGAGTTGGCACCAAAAAAAAAAAAAAATAGGGATATTTCTGGGGAGGTATTGAAGATGCCATGCCTGTTACACTAACAAAATTACTGATGTGGAAATAAAGGAAATGTACTTCAGTCAACAGTGCTGTGGCACTCCTGACCCAGGGTGACTTTCTAGTTCTGTCCTTGTAGGGCCCCATCTTTCTCTTTAGTCTGAGAAGCATGTTTTTTGGACTTGTCCCCTTTAAAGAATACTGTCCTTTATGTAATATGTGTTCATAACCTGTGGAACTCCATGCCCTTGAACATCAGAAAGGCTGAATAGATCTGGAAAAAAACAACCAACCAAACAAACCCCCAATCAAAAACACCTCAAGCCCCACACAGGTATGGACAGCTAGTCAGACCTGGCTATCCAACACAACTTTCCAAGGAAAAAAGGGGTTTTTTGTTTTCTTCTTCCTAGCTTCAAATGTAAAACTTGGCTCTTTCTTTCTTTTTTTTGGTTTTTTTTTTTGTTGTTGTTTTGTTTTGTTTTTTATTTTTCTCTTAGTGAGAAGCTCATGGAAAAGCTGTCTTCCGCAGTTTCCCATATAAGCACCATAGACAATTCCAGACCTATTTGGCTGAAGGCGTATGTTTGACAGAAAGGCGCAGTTGTAATTTCTCAGGCCTAGCCAGGGATGCCAAATAAATCTATATCTTCTTGACAATTATATCTTTACAAAAGCTTTTGAAAGAACAGCTAAAAAGTGAACTTATTGACAGGCTTTCTTATTAGAGGAAAGTCCTTTGGCAAGGCCCAGAAATGCAGAATTTCACGATGGATCGCTCAGAAGAAGCACCTGTGGGAGGCTGGTTAGAAATAGCTTTTTTATTGACAAACTTTTATTTTGAGGGAAATTCTTCTAACAAAGCCTTAGCTTGAGTCATTTCGCAGCGGATCTGTAAAAACAGGTATGAAGTGTATGTAATTTTCTCTTGAGTCAAGCCACAAAGTTGATGGGCTTAAATGCTTTTACTGATGGCAGGTTAGCACTGGCTGAGGAAGGTTTGCCAGAGGTGGTGGATGTTCTGCATTTCTGACAGCAACGGGGAAGCACGGGACGGGGAGGAAGGATGGCAGGAGGGTTCTTGGCTGGTCTGGAACTGCAGCAGCTCCCGGGAAATCAACGACTGGTAAAAGTAAGTGGTGGCTGGGAGGGAGCGGGCCTTATTAACAACTCCTCAGAGTAACGCTACAAGCCAAAGGGGAAGTATTTCCAAAGTCAAATATGAGATTAATTAATGTTACTTGTGATCTGGTTACTCAGGAGAGCCAGAGCCTCCAGTGTTACTGCTGTTCCATGTTCGTGACTCCCCCGTAGCCGGGCTGTCAGAAAGAACAAATGTAGCTTAATTCAGTTTGCTATTTAGGACGTCTATATATAAACACAGGAATATAGGATGTGACCCTTGGGGGGACATTTATCCACTCCTCCTCTATTTGCCCTACTTCTGGTAATTATGTTTTCCAAACAGGTGCTTATTCATGAAACTCCTCTTATAGTGAACGCCTGTAAATTCTGTAAAATGTGTTTTTTGGTGTTTTGTTAGAGGTGTTCTTAAACCTGAGCAGATGACTGTTACCTGCCAGCAGTACAGAAAGGTAGTTCTTCTGTGTCAAATGCTTTCAAGTTTCCTGTGCTTTGAACAGGACTCTGTTAGGGCTGAAGCCTTCCCAATATCCTCTTGGGAGTTTCCCCACACACCAATTTGGAATTTTTTTATTATTTTCAGCCCCAGTGAAGTTCCTTCATGGTCTGATAGCAACTTAGCAGGGACTGAGCTGGAGAAGGGAGTTCACCAGCCCAGAGGAGCTTACAGAAATCACAGCCTCCAAGTTCTGCAGAAAACAAAATAAAACAACAACAAAACAAAGAGCAAAATCAATTCAAAGCTGGAAGAAAACCTGGCAGGATGCAGGCAGTGGTGAGCACCAGCCGGCAGCTGGCCTGCTGGCTGAGGAATATTGAAGCAACAATCAGAGCACTCCGAGAAGCGGTGAGCAATAGATGAGCTGTCTGAATGACACAGCGCTGGTGGGGCTGGGGGGAAGGACGGCCTCGGAATAACAGAGGGAGAGCCAAGCAGGGGGAGGGAAGTCTGTCTTCTTGAGCAGGAAGCAAGCAAATCATAGAATCACAGAATGGTTTGGGTTGGAAGGGACCTCAAAGCCCACCCTGTGCCACCCCCTGCCCTGGGCAGGGACACCTCCCACCAGAGCAGGTTGCTCCAAGCCCCCTCCAACCTGGCCTTGAACCCCTCCAGGGATGGGGCAGCCACAGCTTCTCTGGGCAACCTGGGCCAGGCTCTCACCACCCTTACAGCAAACAAGTTCTTCCTAATATCTAATCTAAATCTCCCCTCTTCTAGTTTAAAACTGTTCCCCCTTGTCCTATCACTACATGCCCTTGTACAAGGTCCCTCCCCATCTTTCCTGGAGCCCCTTGAGGGACTGGAAGGGGCTCTAAGGTCTCCCCGGAGCCTTCTCTTCTGCAGGCTGAACTCCCTAACTCTCTCAGCCTGTCCTCCCAGCAGAGGGGCTCCAGCCCTAGAACCCTTGCAGCAGAGAGAGGTTGAGGTGGATGGAGTGATGCTATGGAGGTCTCTGACAGCGGGTGGGGGCAGAGAGCCACAGGGAACCTGCAGCAACCCATCAAACCATCATACAGCCCTGGCAAAGCAGATCCTGCTGATGTACAGTGACACGAAGTTTTGTAAAAAAGCAGTCAAATATATAACTTGCTCTATCTGTCTGCCTCAGCATTTCTGCAGCTTGAAAACCCGTGCTCAAAAGAGAAAATCATACTCTATTTTTAATCTTTTTGAGCAGGATGATATCTGGGACTGTAAAATGCTAAAGAGGATTAGAGAGGTTGCAAGGATTTAAAAGGAGTAATAAAGGATTTCCGTTATTTATCTGTGTCACACACAGGCTACATTTTTAGGTGCAATAAACAATTGCTATTTGTTGAAGAGGACAGAAGAGAAAAGCAACTGCAGTTTAGTCATGAGCAGCATGAAGATAAAGCTTCAGATAAAGCTATGGAAGAGCCACATCGTGATACAGCCCTTGTAAAAGGCAGAGGGGAAAACATGTATGTGATAGTAATACTTAACTTTAGAAGAAGAGCTATATAAAATGGTATAAGATAATTAAGGGATCAGATAAAGCAGCAGAAGTGCTTGTGGAAAGCAGATATCACATGGGATGTACCAGGCAGGAGGCTCCAAGAGCTCCATTCCCATCACAGGGTGCTCTCAGGACATGTTCCCCTTTCCCGTCTCCTTCCAGCTCTGCCCCCGTGAGAGCCTTGTGTTTCAGAAGAAAGCAAAAGTGAGAAGTGTGTATCCTTCCTAGAGGAGCAAAGCGGAGGAGAGCAGAAGCATTAGCTAATTACTGCGGGTTTGCATCCAACAGGGCTCCAACATTTTCCAGGGAGCAACAGGTGAGGGAACTAATAATAGAACTCATATTGTGGGCTTGAGAACTGAGGTGGAGCAGGAACTGGAGGCCGACAGGGGCAGCGAGCAGGAGAGCCTGATGAATGCTTTGTGACAAGTGCTTGGGTTGCATCGAGGTTTCTGCCCCGCAGCTGCTCTCTGCAGACACAGCGTCTGGGGCTGCCTCACCTAAAGGTCCTCCAAAGACTTTGAGAGCAAGCTGAGAGACAGCACACTAGTGCACAGACCCCGTGTGCTCCCTGCCCGTGCACGGAGAGCTCCCCGGGTGTAGGGGATGGGAAGCATCCCATGGCTTCCCTGGGAGTACTTCCCATTCCCATTGGTGTTCTGCTGGCACTTCCCCTGGGTTTCTCACAGTAAAGTGTGACTCTTCCATTGTCTCCTGTCACACTGAAGTGTTTTTTTTTTCTTTACTTTTCTCTTTTCTGGAGCTTTTATCGTGGCAGCAAAATCAGTAATGTGCGATTGTGGCCCTAACAGCTCCCACTTTTCTCCTTGATCTCCAGCCCGTCTGCCTCTTAACCGTGAGCAGGCATCTCAGTGGAGTACCAAAAGCATTGGCAGAGCACCAGGATGGGGTTGTTCCTCCATCAGAGCAGGTGGGGACACTCAGAGTTGCCCATCACAGCACCGTTGCTGGAAGGGAGGGTTGAGAAGGGACCACCTCATGCTGCTGACAAGGTGAGCATCTTCTGACTTGTTTATTTCTTCTGAAGATTGCTTCTTATTTTCCTTTTTTTTTCCTACGTGACATGGTCTGAAATGGTCCCTGTTCTAGAAGGTCTGCCAGACTATTTTGGTTTTTGGGTGCATATCTGAAATACTTCTGCTCTTGGGAGCTTTCACTGTTCCATGTTTGTAGCTCCCTGTCTGAGCTGTTTTGGGAAGCTTGCATGACCACTGGCTGTTTGAGATATCTGTAAACTTGGCAGTCTTTAGATCTTGGCAAGATGAAAGCGCGATGCAGTTATCTCCATGTCAAAGACCAAGGAGATGCCTGCAGAGTTAGGTCCTCCCTGCCCAGTGGTGGTCTCACCTGCTGCCCATGGCCTGGAACAAGCAGGGCATGGCAGCAAGGAAAAAAATTTGGCCCTTGGGCAGGGTGGACATCATGAGCTTCACCAGACTTTGTGGAAACCTGAGGCCCAAAGGCTTTTCAGGGTTGTTTGGATGCTGCTTCATTCAGGAATGCCAGTTAAAGGGTTTGAATGGTTAATAGCCACTTTTAAAAAAGACTTTGGCACCAAGACCTGGAGTTGCAAATCAGTTTGTAAACACCTGTAAAACCTTAGCTTAAATTTCCCCTTTTTACCCGGAAAAGAAACAAGGGGAAATTTGCTGGGGGAGGGAGCTGAGCCCGGTTCCCAAGCCCAGCGTAGAGCCTGGCCATGGGTGGGGAGCACCCAAAGCTCCCCCGAAACTTCTAACCTCTGAGCTGGGGCATCTCTTCAGGGATGATCATTTAATTAAGTCTTCAAATGATAGAGAATCTGCTCCATATTAGGTTAGCTGCCTCGCTGCTTAATTAACTTTATTCCTACTCTGGATTTGTTTAGTTTCACCTTGCAGCCTTTAGCTCTCATTATGACTTTTTTTTTTTTCTAAATTAAAGAGCTGCCTGGTATCAGAATCACCTCCCTGAGATGGCACTAAAGAACACATGAAATTGGCTGTTAGTCTTCCCTCGGATAAATTAAAAAGGTCAAGTGCCTGTAACCTGTCTCTCTGTATAAAAGTGGCTTCGCAGGCTTCACATCACCCTCACGAGCCTCTGGACTTGGTCAGGTCAAATCCTGGTGCCCCGGGGCTGAATACAGCATCTTGGTAATGCATCTCCCTCAGCATCCCCCGCTTCCATCTCTCACCAGACACGGCCACCCTGTCCCATCTGGCACACACCAGTGGTTTGTATTCACCCCACTGCTTCGGTTCTTCTGAGGATCACAGCTCCCTGGGAAAAAAAAAAAAAAAAAAAAAAGAAAGAAAACAGCATCATGAATAAACATCATGAATAATTTTCTGAGAAAAGCATAACTTTATCCCTGACTCTAAGGAGAGGGGCAGGATGAGAGCACTGATTAGAATATTTATGCAAACCAGTCTTGATGAGTTCCGTCTTGACAAAATAGTCATAGGTCGATCCATTTTAATTTCATGTAAATGCCTTGTTTTCCAGAGCGGCTCAGTGCAGTTAATTGCTGATGCTGACCCATGTCCTCTAGCTCTGCAGACCTTCTCTCAGGTTTAGGGGTGCAAGGGTTCCCTTCCTGGTGTGGCTCAGGAGAGGAGGAGAACGACTCCTGCACCTCTGCAGGGCTCTCGGCTGCAGCACACAGGTCACTGGGACCTAGAACCATAGAACCATTGAGGTTGGAAGGGACCTTTCAGATCATGGAGTCCAACCATCAACCCAGCACTGACAAACCCACCACTGACCCATGTCCCTCAGCACCACGTCTGCCAGGCTTTGAAATACCTCCAGGGATGGGGACTCCATCACTGCCCTGGGCAGCCTGTAGCAGTGTTTGACAACCCTTTTGGAGTAGATATTTTTCCTCGTATCCATCCTAGCCCCCCTCTGAGGGCAGGCATGCCAGTGGGTGAGAGACAGCATCCCTCTCCAAAGCCGGAATGCCTGCCTGGCTTCTCATCCTCTCTCCAGCAGTTTTGGATGGTTTTTTGCTAACTGTAAAAAAGGCCCACCAAACCCACAGCACTATAGATTTTTAAACCTGTCATGTCCCTGATTTCAATAAAATTTTGTAGTGAAGGATTATAAGTAATTATATGTTTTATGGAAAATAATCATTTTGTTGCCCTGAGTTTGTCACCTTTTTGATTAAATGATTTTCTCATTTATTTGTACTCCCTTGCTTATTTTTTTCCTGTTCTTTAGACTCATTTTCAGGTTGTTATTCTCCTGACTAGGACATTTTATATTCTGGTAGTGGCAGGTGTCCCAATCAAAGTCTGGCCCTGAGAGAACACCCATAGGTTTAATAATTTATAGTTTAAAGATCTGAAGGAAAGTAATCTTTATTTGGAAATAAGCAAGAAGAGTGAGTGTGGAAGACAATGATATCTGCCTTTTCAGGTACTTAGTCACTGGAGATAAACATACAAAAATAAACATGGATACTGCAGCAGGATCAGTTTCTCTGCAGGTTTGTAGCCCCTGTAGCCCCTGAAGCCCAGGGCATGGACCTGAGCAGAGCCTTGCTCTCACCCCACGGCATTTCTCGCACCCAGGTCTGCTCTTCTGGCCTGGCCAGGAGGAGACAGCAGCAAAGCCCCGGCTGCTGTTAGTTCCTCTGCAATTTCTGCCTGTGTGCACAAAGTATTATTTTATGAAAAATTGCTGTGTTCCTGGTTATTGTAACTTATACTTTAAATAGGCAAAGTAACAGAGAAACAAGCTAGAAACGTGATAAAAAGAGAGTAAATCTGCTAGGAGAAAAATATATACCTTATTTTCTCTCCAAAATAAATCAGCTGGGAAAATGCTGAGTCAATAAAGTTCACTTTCAGCAAGCATCCTTCTTTCTGGTGAGGTGATATATTGCTTGTATGTTAATTGGGCCTCTAATTGTTCTCTCTGAGCTGCAGAGTCTGCCTTTTGAATTCTGCTAGTCGCACCGTCTGCCATTTCTTTGCCTCTTTATGCCTTTCTTTTACAGGAATAGTAACTGAAAAAAGGCCAAAAATATTCAGCATGTGCAGAGGAGCTCCGTCGTGCGTCAGAAGGTGAGTGCTCCACTACAGGCAGGGCTTCAAGCCCACTTTTGGGCATTCTTCTGCCAGGTGTCTGCAACCCTCGTTCTCTGTTATTTTCCATCCCATTTTTGTAAAGGTAGAAAAAATAAGTGGTTCCCGTGTTGCACTAGTATTCCCAGCACATTTTCAGCTATATAATGAAGCAGAACAAAGCTTGGCTGGAGTTTAGTTTCTCTGCTAATTAAGATTAAAAGTGGAAGTGGTCCATTACAGGGAAAGCAACTCTTAATGAAAATTTAGAAAGAGTTGAGAAAGAAGGCAAAAATCCGTTTTGCTTAAAGAATCAGAAGCAATGCAGTGCTCTCCTAGAAGTACATGGTATTTTGTCGTGTGATATCTATGATTAATCTTGAAAATGAGACCTCTTGACACAGGACTCGCCAGTCAGAGCTCACTGTGTGCAGCCTGGGATGACAGTTTTGTGTGTTCTTTGGCTTCTCAGATTCTCTAGGGATTTTCACAGTAAACTCAAGGCGTTGATTTTGGGCTTGGTGGGAAGTGCAGCAGCAGAGTTAGCAAAAGGTTGCGTGATTCATGCCTCAGAAAAACAAACACGGAGTTTTAGAGCTCAAAGAAGAAGGTGAATACAGTTTTACCTCAGTTAGAGGTGTTGATTTAGCTCTCCGTGGGTGGCCAGCCAGCTGAAGGTTGTCCCAGCTCCTCACTGAACGTTGGATGCACTTTGTGCTAAATGGCGAGGGCAAGTTCAGCCATGCAGAGGGGAGGCTGTCTTGGATTCATCCCTATAGAATCATAGAATCGTAGAATTGCCTGGGTTGGAAGGGACCTTTCAGATCATGGAGTCTAACCATCAACCCAGCACTGACAAACCCACCACTGACCCATGTCCCTCAGCACCACGTCTGCCCGGCTTTTAAATCCCTCCAGGGATGGGGACTCCACCTCTGCCCTGGGCAGCCTGATGACCCTTTCAGTATCTGTTGGATCTAATTTTGCATTAGATTAGAAGGACATTCAAACCTTCATGTGGCTGCTGTGAGGGGAGGAACGGGAGGTACATGGAGCTGTCTAGCAGGTCTCCCTTTCAAACGCAGGGTTACCCGTGGGATAACGCTGGGAATGCTACAGCCCTACAAAAACTGGGGAAACTACATGTGAGGGGTTTGGTCATGACTTAAAGGACTTTGGGGATTTTTTCAACAGATGGAAGGAAATCTGACTGCAGTGTGATCCAGAGAGAAGAGGAGGAAAGAGATCTGTGATTTCAGACAAAGTATTTGAAATTCTTAGAGAAATGGGAAAGATACATATATATGATGAGTGGTTGCCATAACATGCAGTGCATCATCAGTTGTGTGAACTCCCTCTGTCTGGGTCTACCTAAATATTCAGTAACAAAATGCTATATTCCAGTCCTGTGCTCTCCAAAAATTGGCTCTGGGTGTGTATCCGTGGATTGCTACCATCTTCACTATGTTTCAAGCTTTGTCTACTTAAGCTGAGTAGGGGGGTTGGGCTAGATATCTCTGAAGGTCCCTTCCAACCCCTACAATTCTGTGATTCTGTGAGTTCAAAGTGAATTTGCAAATAATCTAGTTAAGCAGGGAAGGTTTCAGTAAAAACCTGGGTGTGAAGTTGGGCCCTAAACAGATCCAGCAGGATCTATATTTCTGTCTTCCCTAATTTCTGGATGCAGTCTTTGCACAGAGACCCCTTTGCTGCTCCCAGTGGGACCTGGGACACAGACAGGTTGCTCCAGAAGAGGTCACCCAGCTCCTCCAGGGAGCTGTGGGGCTGGTGACAGTCCCAAGCCTGGTCTTCTATCCTTAACGCTTTTATTATTAGCTCTGAATTAATCCTGGCATCAGGCATTGCCTTTAGTGCTGTCTCAGGCTGTTGTCAGGGCGGGTGGTGCTCCCGGGACCCTAAACCCAATGTCTCAGTGGTGTCCCTGTTGTCATACCCCTCTGTGCACCAGCTGCAAGGGGTGACTTCAGGTTCCCCGTGTAACAGGTCGCCTACCTCCAGATTCCAGCTTCACCAGCATGCAAGAAAACTCAACAACAAAAATAGAAAATGCAGCTTTCACCTTCCCACGGATCTAGTACAATAAAGAAACTGTTCTCACGGGCTCTTTTGGATATTTTCTGCTGGGAATATTTTGTTCCAAGCTGCACAAGAGCGCTCCACTGAAGAACAAATCATGCTATTAGACTTGCACTTTAATCTTCCCTTTGGGAACACAGAGCTTCCTAATGTAATCTTGATGGTACCGAAAAGCATTATTATAATTTTAATGCACATAACAAATTACCATTGTCCCCTATTTGCAAAGGTGAAGGGAGATATCTTTTATGCATACGCTAGAATGAGCGTAGGAAATTCTGTTCTTGTTTATTCCAGTTCAGACCTAGCCCTGCTGCGGTGAAACCTGTTTTTTAAAGTAGATGTGCTCTGGATGATCTCTGTGAATTATAAACTTAAAATATGCCCCTACAGGTTAATTGGGGGACAGCTGTATTTTGCGTGTTATCCTGGACTTTTGTCCTATGATAAAAGAATCTCAAATTAGATTTCCAGGCTGAGCTGAAAAGCCTCATCTGCACATCGATTCAAAAGTTTGCTCCTCTGTCCTGGTTTGAGCAACACGGGGCTAATTTATCTTCTGATGCTTGGGGAAACTGCACTTTTAGAAGACTCTAGTATCTGAATTTGTGAAAATATTCACTTTCTTCTCATCTCTGGGGTGCAGGTTTCAAGGTCTTGGTGTTTTCGAGCTCCCCAGGTGTGGGGATGAGGAGGAGCGAGACCCGGGCACTCGACCCAAGCTGCCAACAGGGTTATTTCATACCGTGAATGCCACATTCAATATAAATTAGGAAGTTTTTTGAGGACTTCTTTCTTTTCCTCGATGGCTGCCCCCCTGAGAACTCCTTGTCC
>JAHREE010149918.1:0-11045 GCA_033628505.1 Tringa tobata | reverse complement strand
TTGAACAATTAGCAATTTCATGGGGGACTGTCTCTAAGGAAGACAAATCTACCAGACAGTCCATGGTTACTGGAACTACAAAGACAGTTGATCGGTAATCAACTCTGATCCAAATTTTCAGAAAGATACTTTTCTTGTATGAGCTTCTCAAAAGCTCATAGTGCCTTTAACATGGAACACTTGACAAGATCTTATGGCAAGGATTTCCAACAGTCGGTAACAAAAGGCTGACTGGCACTGGATTCTTAGTGTGAAGGATACTGATTTCCTGAGCTGTAGAGTTCTCATTCTCATTGTGCCACGTGAATTTTCCTTTGCCTTCCTCTGTAAAACCCGCTTCTTTGTCTTGGCATACTGTAACTTAATGTATAAAATCTAAACATTTATTTTGTACTTATTTTCAGTAGCTTACTCTAACTTTGTTTGATCTGACCTTTGTCTTTGTTTTTCATCTTTCAGTAACATATGGTGTGCTCTCTTTTTAGCCTATCTTTAATTTTTATGTTAATACATGTTTCATATTTCCTTAGGCTCTAAGACTGCTGATTGTTGCATAAGATCATATTACTGCTCAAGTGAAAAAATCTTTAAGAAAGCTCAGAGCTGAGGAAAAGGCTGATTTCTTGCTTTTTTTAGTTGCTATAAACCTTGGTTATTGACAAAAACTTCCTTGTATACAAAAGCACAAGGGGGCAGCATTACATTAAAATAAATTGTTGCACTCTGTGTGTGTGTGTGTGTGTGTGTGCGTGTGTGTGTGTGTGTACTGAAAAATAATCAGCTAGGTAATGCTAAGGTTGCAGAAAATGTTATTTGAGTTTGTTCAGAGTGCCTTATTAGTTTACTTGTCCTGACTGCATTGGTAGGTTAGAGGGAAAAAATTCTGAGGCCGTGGGGAGTTTTACTTTCTGTTGTGTGGCAGATCCTTCAGACTTCTTCCTTTAACTGTTTTTCCCTGTAAATAAATATTTATTTGTTTTTTAGGGACCAGCATAGTTTTTCAGAAGACTTTATTTCATGACTAGTTGGCATGAAAAACATCTCTTTCTTCCCTCATTGACACAGTACAGTGAATGCACTGTAGAGGATTTCTGCCAACCTTTGAAACTTTCAAAATTGATCATCAAGGACCCAATTGGAAAAGACCAGTTGAAATGGCTTGTTCTGTTGTGGTAATACCTATGTCAATGCAGTGAACACACAGGCAGCTGGCTTCATCCAGAATTCTTAAAACCTCCTTTTTGAATGGAAAGGCTGTGCTGTAGAAACTTGACTTGAAGGACCACAAATGTTTGTAATGACTTTGCAAGAATTTGGTCCTGTCCAGAGTGTTCTGTATTGTTTTCCTGCCATTTATTACAAGTTGCTATTTTCCTAATTTTGAGTAATTTAAATCCCCAGTGCCTTTTTGTATGGAATGAATCATCCGAGCCATTTTCTAAAACATGAATGCTGATACTGTAAATTTGTCACTTTCAGTTTAAATTGACTGCAAGGTCTGATACATCTTTGCTGGGTTGGGTCACTTTTGCCCAAAGGATGTAATCTATTATTTTTTTCCAGGAAGTGTAGTGCCAAGGTTTGCTAACAAAACTGGCTCTATAATGATTCACAAACTCTGAAATATGAAAATGCATTGCTTATATTTTGTATTTTTCAGCTCTACGTACCTTTAGGAAAGTGCAGTTATACACTTCATGACAAATACTAATGCCACTTGAAAGAATAATATTGATGACTAGGGAAAGGTGTCAGGATTTGGTTGCAAAGACCTAACTCCAGCCGTTATTTTTGGTTTCTTGTCTGGAGATGCAAATAATTTGTGAATTATTTGGCTTCACCTGTTGGAAGTGCTCCACAGAACATTCTCTATGTCCACTTGTGTGAAGGGCTGCTTCCACCTGTGTTAACATATCCAAACTTCTTTCCCACAGTCTCATATAATTTGCTTCTGAGAAGGAGAATTCAAAAGATCCTTCCAGGGTGTGACTGTTGAGAGGCTGAGATCCCTCAACAGAGCAAAAGAGGTTGGTGAGATTCACTGCTTCCTGGGGCTGTCTCAGAAGATAAACAGAAATGCACAGCATAGGTATTTGCACCCATTTTAACTAATATTTTGCTGAGATTAAATATAAAAAAGCGGTGCCTGACTGTCAGCCAAATTAGTAACCGGTAATATCATTAATCTTTGACAGGTGTCAGTCCTCCATCTAAGAAATTGACTGCTGCTTCCTTTCCATGCCAGAAAGGCCTGAGTAGTTTATAAAATGTGGACATTAGGACTGAACTACATAAAATTGAAAGGTTGGTTATAAAATTTTTTTAAATGGGTTTTTTTTTCTTTCAGTACACTCAGAACCTAAAATGATGAAAGAGGATCTTGTTTGAAGAAGGATAATTTATAACAGTAAATTCAAGATACTTGAGAGCTAATTATAGGGTCTTTTGTTGCCTTTTTTTCGTATTTCTTTCATTAAGTGAAAAATACACATGTGTTTTGAAGTAAAAATTAACAAATCAGATCACTCAATTCGAATTCTACCTTCATGTTTCTATTAAAAGTCATCCAAAGATGAACTTTGGGGTGAGAATTGGTTTCAATACTATGCAAACATGTCCTTTTCTTCCAACAAAATTGCATCTTTGCATTTCACTCTTTTGGCTGCGTTTTAGACAGTTGCTATGTTAAGTTTAGTTTTATTTATATGGTGTCTTTTTCTGCAATTTTGTACTTGGCACCTGTGAGACCCCTTCTGAGCTCTTTTTTCTTTTTCCTAAAACTTATAAAATTCCGTCTTCTCACCATTTTGGGAATCTAGTTATATTTTTGTAGCTGTTCTTCATCCAAAAAAATTTAAGGAAGATGTTTTGGAGAATTGGTCTCTTTCTAGAAACAGGGAAAAATACAGTTGACAGCCTCTGACCCTGATGTTTTACATGGGCCAATAGGTGTTGGGGTTATCTGAATTTTTTTAGTCATATCAGATCATCAAAGAGATACACATACAAATCATCTCTTCTGTGGAAAAGTGTATCTTACCAATCATATCTGCTTCTACAATACAGGGCTTTATATATATGCCTGATAACTTCTATCTGGAGATTTGAACAGGAGTTGCATTTCTGTCTATGTCTCACTTCTCCCCCAAAAAATCTTATTCTGATATGAGATATTTTATCGATTTAGCGACAGGAGTCAGCACACAATTTGTGTCATTGCTTCTACAGCAGATTCATCTTTGATGAAATGCCCAGGATTCATCTCCTCTTTCCATAATAGCTTCCTATTGAAATCCAGCTCTAGTTACCTGTCCCAAAAACTTCCATTTCCCACAGGACTTCCCTTAGCTATTTAGGTACTTTATAGATCACCTTCCTCTAAACATAATCTTTTATTTCAATGGATATCATTCATTGCAGTCCAAAAATTTCCTCTAGTGTCATTTAAATTTGGTGACTCCATATGCTGTTGGCAGCTACTTTTACAAAGCATGAAGAACTGTTAAATCACAGGTGTAGAAAGAATTGTTTGTAGCAAAAGAGGGATTGCCCTTATGTTTCAAGTCTCATTTGTTTTTCAATGATTTTTTTTTAACATTCATTTTGATTGTTTTTCTACAATGTTGTTCTATCTTTGATCCAGGTAAAGTAGCATTCCTTCTACACCAGAGTCATCTCTTTCCCATTCTTATCTATTAAGAGAGTCAATAGGCAGGGTTAGGGATCTGGCTTCAGATTTAGGACACCATATCTATAGAATGAGACTCATAACAACTATTGAAATCCTTTGGCTATATGTAGGATTGCTAGTATGGAACAAAAGCTAGACAGCTGAAAGTATGGAGGAATTAGTTTGTTCACTTTCGCCAACAAAAAGAATTTTGACTTTTTAACATCACTGGGGACCAGTTATCAACTTTTCTCTGGGACACTCTAACATATTGTAAGTTTGGGATTTTCTGAAGGGTTGGGTTGGAGTACATTACTTCTACTTCTAAAAATTAACTCAATATTGAGGTTTAATTCACATTTTGGTTTTTTGGCTTAGCTCCTCCTTCCGCAGAAACAAAATATACTTGATAATGAATTTTAAAAACTCCACAGCCAATATTACTTGTCCCCTGTTTATTAATCAATTCATATCTCTCATAGGCTGAAGGAAAAGGGCATGGCGCTTCCCACTGTCTATACTCTGAAAATACTGCAATATTGAGGTGAAGCAGCTCATAAAATTCTTTAAAACAGGGTAGCTAAAGAGTAAGTGAATCATGTAAATATGAACAGTAATGTATCCTTTTTCATTCTGTTCATCCTGAAGGTACTCCATCTTTTCTGTGCCTATCTTTGTAACATAAACCATTAATAATAAGCACTCTCATAAATATAAAAAAACCACCAACAAAAAAGCCTCCCCGCCCCTGCTTCCTGAAATGTTGAGAACTTTCTGAAGTTATCACCATAGGAGGCAGTGAGCAGGCAGAGCTTTGCTGATTTTTGCACCTGCAATGCCAGGGGCAAAGTGCTGGCTCAGGAAGGTTCCCTCCCGCTGGCCTTGGAGCTATCACACTCTCCACCTCTGGAGCGGGCTGAGATCTTGGGACAAATGCCTCACTCTAGTAGTATAACTTTCTATTCATTTTTATTACCAGTCTGGTTATCTGCTTTGCCCCCGTTCTCCCCCTTTGTCAAATAAGACACTGCTAACCTGCCTTGTGACAAAAGATAAAATGCGTGTTCTTCCTCGCGTGCGGTGGCTGAGAGCACTAACGTTGTTTTCCCTGGCACACACACTCCCTGAAACCTGGGTGCACCATGTAGGGGGCCTGAGCCAGATGCTCTTTGATTAATTCCAGAAAAGTTATCAATGCTGCTGGGGGAACATCACTGCATGGTGTAGTATAATATGTTTATTTCTTAATACCCATGTTATACATAAAGCTAATATGTTATCGATAAACTAGAAAATGCATTTTTTCCTTGATTTTCCTTTTGCAAGTGGCATGACATAGCATTCTAAAGGGAGTGTCCAAAGACTACTTAATATTTACATGTGATTTGCAGGCAGCTTTTCTAATTTATGGGGGTTTTTTTGGAGACTATTATAAATGGACCTATTCTCTAAGTTAAAAAAAAAAAAAGATAACTAGATAACTATTTGGTGCTCAGTAAGGTTGGTGCTGTAAAGGAAGAGTAAATAGGATTTGCTTTATGTCTGTAATGAGAAGAGAGCTAAAGAAGTGATCTATTATTCAAAGGTGCTGCCCTTTGCAATTCCCATTGACTTTGGGCTACATATCCAGGTACTAAAGTGAGATAAATTTTTAACATGCAAATCTTGAAATGATTTTTTTCTTTTTTTTAGGTATAGAGTCCTTTTTTTTTCCTCCAAATTGCTCCATTTTCAAATTTTTGTTTTCTTTCATAGTTGTTTGCTTTTGCTGAACTTAACTAGATCTTAAAATCTTAATGTAATATTTTGTTACACTGTTTTTCTTTTCAAATTAATGACTATACTGGCTAGAT
The DNA here is from genome assembly GCA_033628505.1 of Tringa tobata. NCBI lineage: Eukaryota > Metazoa > Chordata > Aves > Charadriiformes > Scolopacidae > Tringa > Tringa tobata. The sequence goes on along the minus strand of JAHREE010149918.1, from coordinate 5,522 downwards.
AAGTTCCTCAGGTTCTTTCAGCTTCTGTAAAGGGGGCACAAGTGTTAGGACAAAATTGATAACATCATTCTGTGTTATATTCAATCTTCTAAGTAATGGAAACAGACTGATCTTCTAATTAATGGAGAAAGGCTCATTTGCATAAACTTATATGTTCCTTAGGGGTTTTAAGAGGACCCAGTGGGTTATACATGTCTTTAAATGTGTAGACATTTTTAACTTGTGTGTATTATTCAACTGTATGAAGCAAGTTTCCAGTCTAGAAATTCATGATGGTTCAAACATGTAGAAAAAGATTTCCTTAATAATCTAGGAAAGACCTTCCTTGGCCCAGGCTGAGTGAGCTGACCACCTTAGCTATCACTCCTCACTGAAACACAGACATGAGGTACATGGGGAATCTTTCATTCTGATTTCAGGTCCAAGAGCAGGGACATGTTTGAGGGCTTGTGAGTTCAAAATTAAGACCCCTCTTCACTATCACATTCACAGTGTAAGCTTTGGTAAGGCAGTGAGTCTCTTTGTGCTTTGTTTCCTTATATGTAAAAATGAATAACCCTTCCTTCAGAGGGATGGTATCAAATGTTTCATGAAGATGAGACATTTCTGTAAGACATTGTGTTGCTACAGAAATGGATGTTATACAAGTAAACAAAACTAATCATTAACTTGAACTGAAGAGGAGAGGAGATAAGGGAGCACGGGTAAGGAAGGTAGACATCCAATTTATCATAAGGACAGAGAAAGCTCTCAATATGTACAATGGGAATAACTAAGAGAAGGAAAGATCTCTCCCATCTACTTTCCCCAAAATTTGCATGGCCTATGCACAAGATACCAGTTTCTTTCTCTTTCTTCTTTTCTAAGTTTAAGAAGAAAGCTCCGTACTTTCCTCAAATGGGAATATTTCCTATTCCTCTGTTTTGCCCCTTTTTGGCCACAGACATTACTGGACTTACTTCATTAATGGAAAACATCCTTCAGGAAGCTGATGTTGCTCAAGTGTGTCAATTCCCTGCACTAGACCCTTAAAAGCAAGGAATTACCAGATTCAGAGACATCTCTTTAGCCTCCCCTCACACCCACACAGCATGTCTCTATTGACAGTGACAGATACTGCATCTTAATGGGGAACCTACTTCAGCCTCCAGCAGAGAAGGAAGCACTCTACTCATTAATCTCCCTCATAGTATAGTATGAACCCTTATTTACAGCCTCAGCAACATTAGCAAGCGTTCTGTGTTGACATATGCACACAGGTTAGGCATGTCAGACAGTATGAGCTTCTGGGGGAAGCTGATGTTTTAATGAAGGGTTTGCCTCCTCCCCATCAGAGGGACGTACTGCCTGCTCTACTGCTCACCATCTGTAAAGTAGCATCCCAATGGCATTCCTCATCAATTCAAACCCACACCTCTAAAACAAAATACGAAGGTGTTTTGGTGAAAGGCTTCAATCAGCCAGGCTTCCATGTTTAAAGCCACATCTACTTGCAGAAAAAGATCCTGTTTCTGCAGTGGNTAATACTGTTAATACTACAAAAGGGCCTGTTTTGAGCTAGTTGTCTGTACTAAGGATTACGAATTAGTTATTTTGGTAGGCTTTACAGAAAACTGAATGATATACTGGAAAAGAAAAGTAATGTTTAATTTAAAAACGAATATTGGTTACAGTATTAGAGGGATACTGTATGCTTGAAATATGACGCCAGCACTCCAAATCAAAGGAGCAGTGTGTCTGGTGCATGAGACTTGGATTGAGATTAGTGAGAGTTAGATTTTGTTTCTGGCATTTGCTGCCAGTAACTTCCTGCCTGACTCGAAGAGTTTCTCTGCATCACCTTCTCCCTCCTGCCTGAGCTCCACGCTCTTGGGAACAGAGACTGCCTGTACTTGCTTTTTGGTAGAGAGCCATTCACAAGAGAGCCTTTTGGCAGGGTCTCTCACTTGCTGTGATGCCTCCAGGAACAGGTCTATGCAAACGTGCTGACTCAGGCTGGAAGAGTACTTTCAGAGTATGTCTCTAACATAGTTTTCTTCCTACAGCTTCCCAGAGCTCATCAAGAGTTTGGAGAATGAGACAGAGACCTTTGGTCTGTCGGAATGCCTCTGGGTAAAACCACCTGGAGATAATCTGGCACCTGAAGGAGAACTGGATGAGGAATACTTCAGAGAGTTGTACAAGTGAGTGGCTGGCCAGGCAGCAGTTTTCTCTCTGTGTTCTCTCATTAAACAGAGGAACTACAAAGAACATGTAAGTTTCTTGATTCCCCAATATTATGTCTTATCTTGCCAATAATACTGACTAGCTAAACTCTTCTAGGAATAAATAGTACTAGTTTCTTTTTCAAGATGGGGACAGACTTTTGTGAAACCGGGAAGTAACATGTATGTCAGATTTACATTTAGGGCTATATATTCTGAACCCATGACTCTTGGTCCTATGTTTTGTACTAACCCATCTAATTTAATCTAGACAGGTCTCTATCTCCTTCTGTGATATTCACTTGACCCTTTTTTGCTCACCTATACAAATTCCAGTATAGATTTTTTTGAGGGATATAATCTGAAATGTTTTATTCATGGTACAAAATCATACATTCGTATCACAGTGTCTGATCCTTTGAATAATGATTGCTTGAAAACAAGCTTTTTATCTGATCAAATGCTTAGCAACTCCTTATTGGATATGGGTCATGGGCCATTAGCCACCAGATAAGGGACATCCCTTAAAGTGTAGGAAGATAGTAATTCTAACTTCAAATTTATCTCAAATATTATCTAATATTTCAGTAACTGTGCTAGGGTTACCTGCTGTGCTTAACAGCACTAATCTATATTTTTCTGATAGCTTTCATGGAATAAACCCAAGATTTATCAATAGTCTTAATTAACAAGCAGTAAGAAACTGACTCAGGGGCACACTGGTTTGCCACATTTGCCTGAATGCCCCTGTAATTTTTCTGAAGATGCTGACTACAATGAGAGGTATGAAAGTAGATTTCAAAGAATGTGCATAGAGAATGGTCTGAAGGAGAAGACGGTTTTTCAGATGAGCTGAGCACTCCATGAGTAGTGGACATAAACCACCCACGAGGTGTTGCTGCCATGGTTCCTCTAGCAGAAGCTGTTCGCAATTCATTTCCTTTGCCTTCACCACAAGTGTGGCGAGTGATATAAGCTGATTTACTTTACAGGGAAGGATTAATCAGATGCAAAAGTCACAGATATTGGTATCATCGGTATTTAACAAGACAGATATTAGAGAGAAAAATAATGCTCTTCTCTCATAGGTTGCTCTTTAGCTGTAAATTTCCAAGCATTTAAAAAAATATATATAAAAATGTGATCATCACTAGCTTCCTTTTCAGAGTGCCAAAAAAGAGTGAGATGCTTACTTCTATTCTAATAACATTATGATGAGCTAAAGATCCTGAAACAAACAGAAATCCCCAAATGGACTGTGGCCCATTGCAAGTAAGTCTTCCTTCCAAGGACCCTATGGCAATAAGTTAAGTTCTTGGGACACTGAGGAACATGAGAAAGGAACGAAGTAGTATAGTCACGGTGATGTGAAGTTTGGGCAGGATGATAGTCCTTGGTGTACAACAGGGTGGGATCTGCCAAATAGGTCAAGTCCACTTTGTGTTTTTGAAGACATTCAAGACGTTCAAGGTAGCTTCAAAGCCATGCCAACAGCCATAAACATAAACACAACCTTTTTCACTCAGCTTCTTAGATGGATTTTTGAAACTGTACTTGAGACCTATACTGCCCCTTTACCTTTGGTGCCAGACAGTACCTTACACTATGGAACTAGCCATTAGCTCATTTCGTTGAATATATACTGCATTTGCAGTGTTGACATACTTTTCAGAGGTCTGTTGTGCTGTTTGGAGTAATCCTGAAGGGGTGCCTCCGACCCTGAAAGCAACCCTATCCTGTTCTTGGGGCAAAACACCACGTTCTTAGCTACCCTTAGCCCACAGGTTTTGTGGTCTATATCCAGGAGAGTCAACAAAAGGATGTATAAAAGAACATATCCAAGGTGATGCAGCAGACCCTGTGGTAGAGTTGGATGTAGACCCCAAGCCACTTGACATCCAGGGAGGTGCCTTCCTCAGAGATGTCCCTGGAGAAGACTACAGACATTTTAAGTATGTTTGCCTGGTTAATCTCTTTTAAAAGTTGTACTGAAAGAAAGGTAAAAGCAGTGAGTGCAGTGAGCCAGTCAGGTTATGAAAAATGTTCTCCTATAATCTTATTCTTCAGTTAAAGTGCTCAGAACTGATTTTTCTGTTCAAATCTGGTTTTCTTTGTCATGGTCCACTCACACACCCAGTTTCCTGCAACTTCTGCCCCCTTACTTATGTTTTTTGAGAAATCAAGTTATATTAGATATTACAGTACTATGCTGCTTGTATAGGATGTGAGCTTTTTTATTTGCTGCATAATAACTAATCCACCTCTGCAGTTTCTCAGCACTTCCAGGGGCAGAATATCAGTCCTTCACTGTTTTAGTTATACAAATGCACATACACATGCTTTTTCAGACACAAACACACACACTCATACATAAAAAACCCATGCACTCATTTACTGGTTCGCTCTAAAGGACAATGTGTTTGTGGGTTTTAGTTTCACAATTTTCATCTTCTGGTGTTGGTAGGAAATGCAAGGTGAAAGTAGGGTGGACACAAGCACAGCATTTGGCATCCTCCCCAGTTCCCCATAAGACAGCCCCAGAATCAGCTGTTAAACACTGCAGAAATTACAGAAAAGGGAGCTGGCTCTGCTACCTCAGAACCAGCACAGGATTTGTAAGACAAGCCGTAGTATCTGTGGAAAAAATACCTAGCAGAAGTACTTGGATACTGACAGCTTGTCTCTAGTCAGCATCCCACAGCAAAGAATTATTACGTCTTATGATTATTTTTTATTTACATACACATCAAACTGACAAAATGAGGTTTATGCTTTCTCCACTTTTTAGTTTCCAGCTGACTATCATTTTCTTTTAAGATTAAATAAGTAATTTATTGAACTGTAACATCAAGTATTTATTAGGAAATTGCTGGGTAATTTTAACCGTATCTTTTTTTAAAACATAAATCTGCATCCAAGGCCTCCAGTAACTTTGTGCGACTCTGCACCATTAATTTCTTCCAGAGTGACATTCTGATATGAGCTGAACAGATGGAATTGCAGGATTGTTCTAGCAAATTTATCATAAAAAATGCATCCGACACCTGTGTAATTTGCCTAATCATTTTCCTAATAAGCTCCCACCATTAATTATGCACGATTTCCACAATGCAATCAAGATAAAAGTAAATCTGATGACTTAATACCCTTCAAAATAATTGGTTCACCCAACACAAGGCCTCCTTTGCTTTCTATAGCCATTCCAGTTAATTAGAAAAAGGGTGCACCCTGTAGGAGTCAGCAGAATGGAGGCTGATCGCATGGTGGGAGGCAGGCCTGCTGGTTTTTTGGGCAGGAGTCAAGGATATTAACTCATGA
>JAHREE010149916.1:10151-37868 GCA_033628505.1 Tringa tobata | reverse complement strand
GTCAGAATTAGGTTGACGGTTGGACAAGATGATCTTTAAGGTCCCCTCCAACCTAGAAGACTCTGTGATTCTGTGATCTTGGAGGGCTTGACAGAGAAGCTCCCCTGCAAGGGACAGTGGCTGTGACAGCACTTAGAGCAGGGCAGCTGTCCCCAGATGGGGATCTGCTGCAATGGGGTTGCACGTCAGACCCGTGAGTCCAGGAAAATGAGAAGTAGGACCCCTGATGGGCAAGCCTGGGGAGATGTTGCTCATGACTTCCTTGCAGATGGGCGTTTGGTTTTTCTTCAGGCTTGGATTAAAGTGTGTGGAGGAGCTCCGAGTAGCTCTTCTCTGCAAGCTCAGGGACTTAGGTTTGCCTGGTGGCTCCAGAGCTGGCTTCTAGCTCATGCTGACACCCAGGAGGGATGGCCGTGTCAGCTGGGCTGTGCTGACCAGTTCATTTAGCCTTGCAATAGGTTGTTGAGCTATTTTGCCAGTTAACATTTACTACTGCATCTACAGGAGGTTGGCTGCTTGCTTCAAGGCTAAGTGAAGGGGATTTGTCAGTAGTCAGGTCTATTAGACTTTGATATAGCACCAGCATGTTCATCAGGCCTGAGCGTGGTACATGGAGGAGGAGGACTGGAGCAGAATTAGAAGGGATAAAGTTCAAACCTAATTTGAAGAATTTTCCCTGTATCACTTAAATGTGGGAAACCTTCCTGTGGTTTCAGGTATAAAATGTCATACTTCATAAGGAGTGTGCGTTTTAAATCTCAGCCAGATATTAAACGCCATGCCACACTCCACTTCTCTCTTTGTTAAAAAGTAAAACCCTAAATCATCTCTCCTGAAATGATGTTGTTCGATAAAGCTTTCAAAAAAAGACAGTCCAAATAGCACCAGCTCTCTGTCATTAGGAAACACAGGGGGGGGAAACGTATCGATTTTATTCTGTATTGATAATTGTTCGTCGGCGTTCAGTTATTTAATTATCTCGGATGCTGTTCTTAAAGATGCCTACCGGAGTAAATCTAGCAGTTGATACAGATTGGCAATTAACATGTACCAGATGTTTTTTTGGGGTGGTTTTTTTTTTTGGTTTGTTTTGGTTTTTTGATGAGGAAGAAATAGAAAAAAAGGATCTGTCTTGGGCTTCTGGCAATTATCCAAGTAATTTGTTAGTAGAGGTTTTAGGAAACCGGTTGGCTCGAACATTTGGCTTTCGCCAGCGAATTTTTAATAAATGAACACAAACACTGTGTCAAGCTGTAGTCGCTTAGGAGGGCGAAGGTCGCTTCTATATTATTCTGCAAAGCAAATACTGGAAATAAGTAGCATTTCTTTTGGTTGTGTAATGCGAAGATGTATTCGGTATCGTATGTGAAGTGGCACTTCTGGACAGACCCATTTCAGTTCCGTTAAGATATACAGATGCTCTAATCATTCACGCACTTTATAGACTTGCCAATCAGCAATTTAAAGTGTTATATATGCTTCTCTCTTATGTTTTTTTTTTTTTTTTATTTATGGAGAAATGACAAAAAGTTTGTTAATACTGGCTACGTGTACACATTAATCGCTGAAAACTTAAAAAAAATTCTTACATTTTTTAAGCAAACAAGGAGAAAAAGCTACACAACGTAAGCCCCTCTCTCCTCCTTTCGGTTGGAGTGGGGTTTCAGCTGACCTGAGCCCCGATGTCTTGTGTTGTGGTAAGGAGGTTTGGTGGGACCAGCTTGTTGGGGAGCCCTGGGATGGTGAGGACTGAGAACAGCAAAGAGCCACTTGCTTCCCGTGGTGGGAAGGGGATGAAGATGCTGGTCTTTGGTGTGGTCAGTTTACACGCGTGCCCTTTGATGGTCCTTCTGTTCATGGAAAAAAAAACAACTAGCTGTGAGGCGGTATCACAAATTTACGGGGCAGCAGTCCTGGCTTCAGCCATCCTAGTCAGTTCATGAGATGGAAAGGCTGTTGGGAAGTCCTTCCCTCTCCAGCTGCCGAACTGGTGGTTCTGAGGATGACCAGGGTAGAGAAGACTACAAATAAGGGCCAGGGGAGGCAGCTCAACGCTTCAGGGCTCAAGGTGGGATCAGGAAGACCCTCTTCCAGACCCACTGTTTGAACTCCAGGACTTGATGTCTTTAAAATCAGCAACCTGAGGGTGACTTGGGCCTAAAGGAGACAGGGATGTAGGCCATCTGCTTTAGCAGTTCAGTGCCCAGAAGAGGAGGAATTTGTGTGCTATTCCTGCACGCGGGTTGTTGTTCCATTGTGTTTTGTTTTGTTTTCCCTCCCGCTCTCCAGTAGAGCACCCGTTGAGTTAATCCTCTTCCATTCAACTCAAAAGCGAGGAAGTCAAACTCCTTGAGTGGCTGAGCAGCTCAGCTCTCATTTCCTGAGGTTTCTGCATGGGGGCTCTAGCTGGTGTGTTTTGGAGGCTCCAGCAGAAAAACTATTAAAGCAGGGAAGGGAGGATACTAGGGGAGGGAATGTTTAATTTTGCTGGACATAAGGATGACCTGCGCTACGAAACGTTAGTTTGGAAGGAGGAGATACCTTGGAGCTTCCCAAGTCATTCTTGAGGATGGTGAGAGATGTTCTAGAGGTTCCGTTTTGGTGCATCTTCAATGAAAACTAATTTGATTTAAAAAAAAAAAAAAGCAAACCAAAAGCCTCTTACTATATGGGATGCATCCTGTTTTGTTTGTGCGGAAAAGTTTAAAATAAAAAAAAAGCAGAACAAAATGTCAGTAGAAAGTAACACCAAAATATACTGATTTTCTAGGGAGCCACAAGCCATCAGCAGCTGGAATTTGGTGGCAATCTTTGGTTCTGCAAACGTGCAGTGTAGTCACTATTCTGACCATGAAGGCTGGGCAGCCAGTGCTACCTGTGGAGGGAAAGGGGTGTTTCCAGAGGGTATCAGGGGAGAGGACCCTCTGTGTCTTCTCTAAGCTCTGGAAGGGCCTCTTACTCTGCTGGCCATCAGGATCCAAGCTTAAGTGCTGAAAACTAAGATGGATGAGGAGTTTCCATGATCCCTCCCCTGTAATTTGCCCATCTCTTTGTGTTGAGGCTCTGGGGACATTATATCAGTATGCGGCGACTCGATTTCCATCTGGAGCATCTCAGGATGAGTTAGGTTCAACTGATGTGGTCGCATGAATGAAACAAAACCAACAAATTATGCCCGGCTAATTGATTAGTTACGGCAAGAGCTCAAGGGTTAATGATGTCCCACCTAAAGCTGAAGGAACAATGCAAGCCAAGCGTCCATCCCTTCCACGTTGCACGTGCGTCACTTCTGCGTGGAAACGAGTGTGAAACTTGGGGTTGGTGTTGTTTTTGGTTTTGTTTTGGGTTTTTTTTTGTTTTGTTTTTTTTTTCCTCCTCCCGGTTCAACTTCTCGTGCTATAAATAACCGGTGTGAGAGAAAAAATGAATAACAAGGGGCTGTAGTTTTTTAGGTGCCTGTGGCAGGATGTTTTCTTGATTATCCTGTTTCTTGTAAACACGGCGATGGCTTTTGTAGCCCAGATGTTAGAGGCAGCCTGGGTTCATTGTTCGAACACCTGCTTGTCCTTTCAAATGGACCCAGCGCAGCCCATTGATAAAATTCAGGCTCAGAAACCTGCAGCACCAGGCTGAGCTCCTGTAGATAGCTCCAAAAAAAAAAAAAAAAAAAAAATCCTTGAGGATCTGACATCCGCCCTGCTTTTTTTTTTTTTCCTTTTTTTTTTTTTTCTCCATTATATTTGATTGGGAGGGGAAGGGAAGCTCAAGATTATTTTTTCCCCCCCTGCTCTTGTTCTCACAATAGCAATACAAACAATGCTCTCTGGCTTTGAGGTGGTAAATAACGGTGAGAAATAACAACAATAGCTCGCTTTGCAAGGATGCAGCCAAATTTATGAATGAAACTGGTGGCTGCAGTTTAGTTTCCAGGCCTGTCTCTGCTTTTGCTATGATGAGGTGAAATAAAAAAGCCAGAGAAAAAGCAGCCTGTGACTGTTGTGGGGTTGTAGCTCAGAGTGAGCCCAGGGAAGGATTTTTGTCTGAGTTGGAGGAAGGTAGCACAGAGTTTTTCTGCTTCCTGCATCAAGATCAAAGCACAAAACAGGTGAATTGCTGAGCTAAACAGAGGCTTTGCAGCGTTTTCTTTATCTGACACTAGCAGATGGTGGTATAACACCTTTGAGACTGCAGTTACAACTCTTCCTAGGTTGGCTATGTGGGGTAAATGAAGGCAGGTAGACCCTTGCTGGGACAGGATTGATTTACAAGGTGCATGACAATGCCACCAGCCCTTGGCAGATAGGGGTAAAATTTAGAGTGAAGGCACCAAGCACACTTGTTTCTGCAGATACAGGTCAGCTATGCACCTTCTACGCACCTGAATTTTAATTTGGCCAGGATGTGAGGGCTAAAAACCTGCTTTTTGGGGGAGAGGAGACCCTCCCAGGCTCTAGAGTGAGAGGTCAGAGAGTTGAGGTGGTCGGTCAGAGCAACGTGTGGTTTAGCAGCCTCTTCTCAGATAGGAGACTTGCCTTCCACGGTGTTGTTCAGAGCGAGAGAGATTATTATTATTTTTTTTTTCCTCGTATTGAGGTCTCTTGCATATACTTCCCTGCTCCTCGTGCCTTCCCCACCTGTGCCTTTGGCTGCGTGAGCAGGGGAGATGTGCTGCGATTTATTTACTGCTGCTTTGAGCTGGGGATTGGACCAGATGGCCTCCAAAGGTCCCTTCCAACCTAAATTACTGTATATTTGTCTTGCCGAGAGAGTCAGATGCCAACAGCGAGTCCCTTACAAAGGCACTTAATGGGTCAAAAGGCTTTCTTCCCCCACCTCTGAAAATGAGATCTGGGACTGCAAAGGAAGCACTCCAGCCCTCAAAATAATCATTTTGCCTGAGACAGGTGAAATCAGGTGGCCAGACCTGTGTGTGCTGTGGCTTTATCCAGCTGAACAGATGTGCCTTGCCCCTTGGCAGCCCCAGATGTTGTGCAGAGTGGAGGGAAGGGTTTGAAGGATGCCTAGCTCCGAGCGTCCCCTGTGTCCTCCTGTACCCCCCTGGGCCGGTAGGGGTGTCCTAGGAGAAGGGGACACTGCTCCACCTCTTGGATGAAGCTGTGGAGGGACCCGTAGGGTTTTGGGGAAGGGGGGGGGGCTTGTCCTTCTGCTCTCTCAGTCCTCAGCCCCCAGCCTGCGAGCGGGGGGTCCCGGGGAAGGGAAAACACCGAAGGATCGACATTCCGTGCGAGAACCGGTCTTTGCATCTGCCTTTAATTAAGCCACACGCAAAACAAAAAAAAAAATAAAAAAAGAAGTGCAGAGCAGTGCGTTGGCGTGTGTCGACGTGCGAGAGGAGCACACGCCGTCTCCGGACGTAGCGTGTGTGTGTGTGTGTCCTTATCTGGCTGGAGGAGGGTGCCACCCCATAGGCACCTCAGGCAGGATTGCTGGTACCAGCCGACCTTTACTGGGGCACGGGAGGCAAGGGGACCCTCTCCAGGCTGGAGGTGGGACACAATAACCTCCCCGCAGCCAAATTTGGCTCTTAAATCCAATTATATTTGCCGGCTGCAGGCTTTTGTGCTCCTTGCAGGACGTGGCTTTCTCATGGCGGAGTCCCTTTCCTTTTTGTACCCGGCGTTTTGGTTGGTTTGAACTTTCTTTTTAATGGCCCTGTTTAAAAGCAAGATAGCTGGAAGGTGCTTAATGTCCTCAGCTTTCTCATGCGTGCGCTTTCTGAGGGGAAAAAAATGCCTGTTTGCTGATATCATCTTGTATGGCTGAATGTCAGAGCTTTGCTTCATTTACTAAAAAAGCTGCGCTAACCACATGAAATGCTTACATGAATTTTTCTAGCTTGCAGAGGGAGGTGTCCTTGATGACCTTTCACGGTAATTACAGCGGTTAGATGTTTGCCCCAGGCAAACCTCTGTCTAGGCTTCAGCCTTGTGCACTGAGTTGTTTTGGGTTTCCCCTTCCGTGTTACTCTGCAAAATAGCAACGTGGCCGCCAATGTCTTACTTTTCCCCCCTAAAAGGTGGCAATTGCTGTTAGGAGGCAGTGAAAACTGCTGGGTTACTTTCACAGACAAACCAAATCTGCTTTTAAGGAAGCGTTTATATTTCCCATTTATGTTTTGCTTTTAGACCCTGCCTTCCAGAAACCCTTTTTTTTTGCCCGAGAAAAGCAGACACAATCAGACTAGTGTTTCTTTTAAAATGGGGGAAAGACGAAGGATGAACACCCGCGAGCGGCAAGTTTCCTTTCAAGCGATTCCGAGCAAAACCAAAGCCTTTTTGAAGTGGTTTACTGCAATTGTACTTTGCCTTGAGCTTCCTGCTCATGATTTTCGGCAGTTAGCTTCTTGGGCACACCTCCCAGCGTGTGTTGTGTGTGGTTATCGGCGGTGGGGGAAGTTGGAAGGCCAACAAAAGGCAAGGGGGCTTTTAAACCTTCTTTCTTTCTTCTTCTATTTAGAACGTTGCTAACGAGCCACCGCGTTTTATTCCTTCCTACCGTCATCGTGCAAGATCTTCCCCAGCATCAGCAGGATGCTGGGGGTGTGAAAGAAATGGGAATAGGAGATTTTGTGCTGGATGAGTTTGGTGGAGACTCCTTCTCTGGAGGCACTCAAACCCCACCTGGACATGTTCCTGTGCAACCTGCTCTGGGTGGACCCGCTTTGGCAGGGAGGTTGGACTAGATGATCTCCAGAGGGAAGCAGGGTGTCCTCCTTCTTAAGCTGGTGTCGCTTACGGTGTTGGGACGTAGCCCTAGTGCACCTATGGGATCGACAGAGGTAAAGCTGAGGGGTAGGTACGCTGGAGAGCTTGTCTCAGCGTCAGAGCATGAGATGTGAGGGCACAGCTGCTCCTTCCTCACACTCATGCTTGGAAGGGCCTTCCTTCTTGCTGTCCTCTGTGGTATCTGGACCGTTTGCTACCCCATGGTTGTGCTGCCTGAGCTGTTTGCAGGACCTCGGGATGCTCTGGGCTCCCCAGTTCAAGAAAGACAGGGAACTGCTGGAGAGGGGACAGCAGAGGGCTACAAAGATGATGAGGGACCTGGAGCATCTCTCTTATGAGGAGAGGCTGAGGGACTTGGGTCTTTTTAGTCTGGAGAAGAGAAGGCTGAGGGGGGATCTGATCAATGCTTATCAATACTTAAAGGGAGGGTGTCAAGAGGATGGGGCCGGTCTTTTTTCAGTGGTGCCCAGGGACAGGACAAGAGGGAATGGGCACAAACTTGACTAGAAGAAGTTCCACCTAAACATGAGGAGGAACTTCTTTGCTGTGAGAGTGGCAGAGTCCTGGAAGAGGCTGCCCAGGGAGGTGGTGGAGTCTCCTTCTCTGGAGACATTCAAACCCCACCTGGACATGTTCCTGTGCAACCTGCTCTGGGTAGACCTGCTTTGGGAGGGGTGTTGGACTAGATGATCTCCAGAGGTCCCTTCCAACCCCATGTGATTCTGTGATGAAGGAAGATTAAGATGTCTTTGAAGCCACAGCCAGGGGCACTGCTGGATGGTCAGGATGGTAGTGAGTGATAAAGGCTGAAGACATCACTGCCCCACCAGATGTCCAGCCGCATCTTTGAGAGTGGGAAGCACCTATCGAGCCCCTGCTTGCCTCATTTCTTTAGTAAATAAGTTATGTTGTCAGAATGGGACTCCACCAGTTTGGTGAAGAGCTGTGACTTGCAGCAATGCTGTGGCTTTGTGTCACTGTGGTCGTGCCAGCTCCTCCAGTGGTGCAGACTAAGTTGTTGCCTTTGGTCCATCAGTTTACACCAGTGGAGGAGCTGAATGTCTGAATTTTGCTTGGCAGCTGTTTCAGAGCAAGATGCTGTTCTCTTTGCTTGATCAGCCCGCCCGTTAATGCATCGGTTAATTACGTTAATGTAATCTGACGCTGGGCAAAGACCTCCTCCTGCTGTGGAAGGTGGTGATGGAGACCCTCACTGGAGTGAGCGATGAAGCAGCCCGTGTGGGATCAGAGGGTGGGTGGAGGGTCTGGGCCCATCTGAGCCATGCAAAACACCGGATGGTGAAGATCTGTCAGCTCTCTGATGTCCTCGTGCGCGTGCGGAGTCACGTCGGTGGTGATGGCCTCACGCTGGCCTCACGTTGCCTTGAGTGGCCGCAGGTGGGAAATGTACCTTCTGGCAAAGCTCCTTGTCCAGGTCTTCACTCGCCCAAAGTGGAGTACCTTAGTCCTGGGCAGGTGTAGCCTGTGAACGGGCCGTGGACCCTCTCATTCCCACCATGGTGGGGAGGAGGCCCCATAACAGGAGGAGAGGGGACCACGAGAAATGGTTTCTGGCTCTTTTGAGCTACGGCTCGCTTAGATGCGGTTCCCTCACCGAGTCGCCTGTCTTGTGAGCGAGGTTTTGGGTTTAATTGGTTCTAAAACTGTTTAAAATGCCCTTATAAAGAGCAGCCTTGATGCTGGTTTTCCCGTTGCCTTTCTGTGCAGGTGGCATCTCCGGGCGTTGGTGAGATGTGCTCTCCTGGCCCACCACGAAAGGACCACTTGTGTCCTGAAGGGCTCAGGCGTCAAGCAAACGGGCTTTAGGCTCCAAATCCAGAGGTTAGCGAAGAGCAAATGGTCCCTAAGAGGTGCAGCTTGTGTCGGGGGAAAAAAGTGCCTGGAAAACTGGATAGCCTGGAAAACTGAGGAGCGGCAGGATTTAAGCACGTACTTAAATTTCAGCGTGTGCTGAAGCGCTGGCCTGAATGGGAGACCCTCTTGAGCTTTTGCTGAAGTGCTTTTCTGAAGCGGGGCCAGCAGGCTGGGAAAGTCATCTCCTGTTGTTCCTACCCTACCATGTTACGTGTTCATTGCAGCTTGCTGGCTATTTATCTCAAGGAGAAAAATCAATTTATTTAGTTGCGGCCAGCTAAGTAACTGAGAGTAGGCAGGTTAGGAGAGTCGTACACGAGCTGGGAGCAAGACATCTGACCTTGTCTCTTGTCTGTCTAGTTTCTATGATCCTAATTCTGCTCTAAATTAATCCTTTTGTTTTAGCTGCTTTTTTTTTTTTCCCCCTCTCCTTTTTGTTTTCGCATGAATGCTTGTCTCTATATTTAGGTTCTGCCAAGGCGGGATGTTATGAATAATCGTTGATTGATATTATTAAACACTAACACGCTTGGTTGTGTTGCACTAATGACAGGGCTTTGGGGATATGCAAATCAATTAATTGCAGTAATTGCTGTAATAGCCATTTTGGAGGATGCTGTCGAAGAGCCCTTGGGAGGGCAGACAAAGAGGGGGGGGAGACATTTGGAAGCCGAAGGAGAAAGGGGTGCTTGAGAGTCACTGGGGATGGGCTCATTCAAGCTGCTGATTTGTAAAGTGAGTGGATTCTGAAGAGCAAAACAAACCCAACACCAAATCCCCTCTTGCTTTGTTTCAGAGTTACTCCAGTGTGGCTCCTCCTGGGCTTTTCCCAGGGCCCCTTCTGCTGAGTTGGAGCTGAAGAAGCTGGCAGATGAGACGGAGCCTTTTCCAGGTAACCTCTTGGCTTCGAAATGCGGGAGACTTCCTTGGAAGTTGTTCCTTGGAACAAGTTGTTCCTTGGAAAACCCTTGAGGGAAAGAAATGTTTCCAATATTAGACTTCGGCGTCACCTCGCACTGAATGGTTTTGGTTTGCCAGCTGATTTTCATTCATGGCAAGGCTTTTTTTTCCCCCTTCTGTGGCAACATCGTGGGGGCTCACAGTGGGCACAGAAGGGACGTGAGATGCCTCAGGAACTGCTGTGGGGAGGCTGTGGAGGGAATGGGATTTGGGTATTGTGAGGGTAGGGAGGAAAATGTCTCTTCTGGCTTTTTCCCATCCTATATATGTGCTCCCCCTGCCTTTGTGTATTATTGTGTATTCTTTGTATTCTTTTGTCTGGGTTTCTATATGCAACGTGCTTTAGTTTCTGTGCTCTGGGGCAAGTGTTCAATGTGGTGCACAGATGGTGCTCCCAGAAATCCCGTTATTTGCTAATGGGATTTTGTGCAAAGCGTTTCCCCTGTTCTTTTCAACAGCCTGCGTGTTTGTGTAAATAGGCCCAGACCTTGCATCTTGCTGAGACACCCTCTCCCGCTGCAGCTGAGAACATGGCTTGATTTTTGATTTATCTGGATTTTTTTTATTTTTTTAATCCCCAAGAAGGACGTTAGGCCAGCTTCTGTGGGAGGCAGAAGTTACAGGATGTGGGCAGCGCCAAGGTCTTTACCTGTACGTTGCACGGTGAAGGAGGGTCAGTCCCTGCTGGCTCTCCCAGATGTCACAACCCTGACAGGTCACCTGGCCAGATCTGTTGGGGCACTCCACTCTCATGCCCTCGTTACCTTGCTGGTGGCCCCGTCCTTACCTTTGCACTGATGTATGGCTGAGATATGCTTATCTATTCAGCAGCTTCCCCCCTGGTCCTGCAACGTTTTCTTAATGCAGTGTTCAGCTGTTACGTGGCTGTTCCCCTCTGTGCCCTCCGTTCTTCAAGTAGTGCTCAAAACCTTGATATAAATAGCAAAAGCTATTTATTTATAAAAAGCTATTATTTTATTTATAATAAAAGCTATTATTTATATCATAAAGCTAAAGAATATGTTGCTTTTATCACCAGAGACCTTTCAGAATAGGTTAGACCGATGGGGATAATACAGCACCGACTCTTCCACGGGGCACAGAGCTGGAGCAGGTGACCTCCCGAGGTCTTTTCCAACCCTTATTGTTTCTGTCACCGTGTGGCGTTGGCTGCTAGCGTGGAAATGGGTAAGGAGAGGTTTGTTTTGCGTCACGCTTGCTGGAAGGGAGGTCAGGGCTCGCCGGCCGCTGTTACTAACAGACAGTTACGAGGGTGAGTGTCAGGAAGTTCCCCTGGCCGTCTGCGTGCTCCTCATCCTGCAAAATGCTCTTCCCTTAAATGCTTCTCGGGCTCTTCGGTGGTGGGAAGGTGAGTCATTCGAGGGCGGAGGTTCTCCTTTAGCTGGCCAAGGACTCCAGGTGGTTCCTCTGGAGCTGAGCTTAAACCAGAAAAAAAAACCAACCTCATTCCAACCCTGGTTCAGAAAGGAAGGAGGACTGAACAGCCGAGGACTGTTCCCATTATGCTGTGGTGCTGTTGAGCTGGCTGGTTAGGGATCAGGGCTTGGCCATGGCTTAGCCACCAGCCAAAGGAGAACCAGCTGTGAGATACTGCTACGTGCAGATAGAGGATTGAAGTTTACAGTCCCACTGGGCTTCTCCGAACATCCGGGACTGTATTGGCCTCTAAAGTGGGGTCCCAGTCTCAGAAAAGCAGCCGTGAGCCTGTGTCAGAGTCCAGCTCTGGGCTGGGGAGGCTTGCAAACACAATAAGACTTGTGATCACCTCCACAGCACCTGGATCTGTCTCTGTGTTTTGTTTGGACATCATCACACCTATTAAGCATCTGACCAGCATGGTGTGCCTCCATCTGTAGAATCATAGAATTGTCCAGGCTGGAAGGGACCTCCAAAGGTCATCTAGTCCGACCTCCCCGCAGTCAGCAGGGACACCCCCAACTAGACCAGGTTGCCCAGGGCCTCGTCGAGCCTCATCTTGAATACCTCCAGGGATGGGGCCTCAACCACCTCCCTGGGCAACCTGTTCCAGTGCTCCACCACCCTCACAGTAAAGAACCTTCTCCTAATCTCCAATCTCTGTAGTGGTTTTGTGACTGCCTTGTCCAAAATCTGGGAGCCGTGGGGGATTCTGGAACACAGCTCTCTGTGTCTTATACCTCTCTTCCAGCTGCAGAGTTTGGGAAATAATGTTTTTTTTAGGTCTGCAAAAAGATGGCAGAGAACCTGCACAGCCGCTGATCTTCAGCAGTGCCCCGCTGTGATCTGATGTCCTCTGTGGGGTGTGGGATTCCCTGTTGGGGAAAAACAGCTCTTCAGAGGCGTTGGCTTTCGGTGCCCATCGCAAAACTGCCTCCCTGGCTTGTCTTTCTGTAGCCTCTCAGTTCTGCTGATTTTTATCGCCCTTCTGATAAAGGGTGATTAGACCTGATTTGTTTGAATTACAGCTTGAATTTCAGCTCTCCCAGACACAACACCGTGCTGCGCTGGGTTCACACACCGGCTTGCCTATGGTTGTGGTGGTGGTGGGGTGGGGGTGAAAGCCAGGAGGGGGAGGGCCTTCCTCCTCCTCCTCTGATAATAGCTAGCAGATGTGATATTGTTACCAGGTCAAGGATCTGAAAGCGTCGAGCAGCAGGCAAAAAAAAAAAAAAAAACCAAACTGCTGTGCTCGGATGGCACTTTAAAGCTGTAAAAAGGGAGGATGTGGCAGGGGGGCTGAATCATCCCAGGTCCTGAGCGCTGCTCTGCGAGGTTTCACAAGCTGTGCTACGTTTTAAGTCGTCCTGGTTCGGTGGTTTGGCCCCCAGGAGCTGTTTCTTTAGGTCTGCACTCTCAACCGTTTGCCAATTTCTTCATCAAGATGAGGGCTGCCCACGGCCCCTGTGTGTAGCCAGTTTGTTAGTTTCTGGGCCACTAGAAAGGCTTTTCCCCTCTAACCAGGTTTCGTCCGAGGTTGGTGACCCGAGGCCATGATGCAGGAAATATTAAAACCTGGCTCTTCTGTGTTGTTGGGAGGCTTTCTTTTTTCCTAAAGCCCTTGCTTTAGGTAGCTTTTCAGGGTAGTTCAAATAATCTGGGGCAGGTCAGGCTGCCAGCTACTACTGTACCCTCGTGCCTTGGTCCTTTGATCTAGTGGCTGAAAATGTGAAATAAGGCATGATTTAGCTGTGGGTTTGGTGGCATTTTGGGCTCTGGGGAGGAGGCTGGTAGGTGCATCTGTTCTGTAGGGCTTGGACAAGTCCATCCCTGGGTCTTGCCCTCCTCATCCTCCTTTGCCAGGTGATAAAATTGTAGTAGCACGTTCCTTGGAGGATTGATATTTAGAAAACAGGCTCTGCTTTAACTTTGGCTAGTAGCCTCAGAGAAAGTGGTATGCTTTAAAAGCCATGTTGCAGTTCCTGGGCTCTGTATAGCCCTTAGAAAAAAAGTTTCTGGCCAGGTTCTGGCCAAATGTGGTCTTCAAAGAGTAAGTGGTCACTCCAAGCACGAGGCTGGAGAGCTGCAAAAGCTTTATGGAGAGAATTGAGTGTACCTACAGCGTGCCACATAAAGTATAAAATTCCTAAAAGTGGAGGAAAAGGTCTTGAGGAGCTGCTGTGGGTAAGAAAGGACTGAGCCTTACTTGAAGGTGGGTGAGTTGCATCTTTGAGGGCTTCCATGGGAGGTGAGCTACGGGAGTGGGCTGGAAGGGAGGATGTGGCCGCAAAGCGGCGCGGCAGCTTCATCTTAACATAGAGGTGTGTGCTGGGGGGGAACAGCTCAACCTAGGCTGTCTTCTGCTGCAGTGGGTGGCTGTTACATGCTCTAGTGGTGGCTTCATAGCAAAAAAGCCGTGCCCCTTTCTCATTCCTTGGCTTTTTTTTTTCCCCCACTGCTCCCCTCGCCTCCGGCAAGGAGTCCTCCAAGTTCACTTTAGGATAAGAGAAGCAAAGTCTACGTGTTTAACTTAATGGCTGGTTTCAGGAGATGCCGTGTAAATGTGAAGCAAGGGGTTTTAAGTACAGCCACAAAAACACTGTGGGGACACAAGTGTGTGTATATGTGTCAGGAGAGGCTATAAATAGTATATAGATATGCATTATATTACATTAGAATTTGCTTTTCACTTATGCTGATGGCCCGTTTTCTGGCAACGGAGATAGCCAGCCCTTCCGTGTGATATCTGCCAATATTGAGAACACTTGTGACCTCTTGGGCCACTGCTATTTGCCATCCAAGGGACATGGGAAGAAAACCGCAGTGCTTCCAGCGCGCTTGCTCTCTCCCACCTCCCCCCCTACATCTTCTTCCCCAGCTGATTTGACCAGGTCACTCCTCATCTTTGATTCTTTCCTCTTATTTAAAGACCTCCCGTGGCTGCATTGTCTGGAGCAGCTCTGGTGGAGGCTTCAGAGCCCTACTTCCCCCTAACTAGAGAACACGCTTTCATTAACAGCCCTCGAGGAGGCTGAATATTGCTGCTGCCTTCAAAGGAGAAAGAGAGGTGCAGAGCAAACTCCGGGCCCCGAGTGGGATGGTGCTCTGCTGAAGGCATCAGCAAGATCAAAACGTCAGCTGGCGAGGAGCGATGCAGGTATTTCTCTATGAGGCAGGAGCTGCGGTGGCTTTGTGGTTCCTGGAGACACGAGGTGAAGTGGCTTTGACTAGCTTTTGGTACTGATAAAAGCACGGCAGCCACTTTTGGGCGAACGGCCCGACTACTTGCTTAGCTTCTCAGGAGGGTTTCAATCCCCACCGCTGTCAGCGGTGACTCCTGCCAGTTAGCTTCAAGTTAGCGTGGGGCTGCCTGCGCCATCTGCAGTTGCACCATCTGCAGAAGAGATGTACCCTCACTTGCTGTCAAGTAAGACCGTGCTGAAGCTTGGGAGCCAAAACCCCTCTTCCCAGCTGCTACGTGAACACCTCTGCCAGGCACTCGGTCTCCTTCCTCAAAGTTGCACCTCGATGGATGAGCTCCAGATGGTTGAGCGGGAACCTTGCCAAGCGTGGAGGGCCATCAGCAGTGTTATGGATGACTGTAGGCTTCCTGCTGGGAAGTATGTAAAGATCTGTTGGCTTCTTATTTTAGTCCCCTAAAAGAGCGCTCTCATAACTGCTTTTTGGCTTTCCTTTTAGCCTAATGAGTTCTTCTCCCTTTTCCAAAAAGTCTGAGGCGAGTCAGTCCTAAACTATCCCCAGCATCTATTTGTCTGATTTCCCCTTTCTCTGGAAGCATATCAGATGAGTGTGGTGGGGTGGAGGTACGTTGGACTTCAGCCATCCTTTGGCTTCTGCCATGAGTGCATAGACTGTTATCTTTTCAATGTGACCATTAAGGAGGGGGAAAAAAAAAAAAAAAGGAAATTAAACCACAAATGACTGCATTAAAATAATAATCAAAGCCTCATGAAAGCACAAAAAAACCCCAGTAAACTCTTTGTTCTTTGAAACTTGAATCTTATCTCCCCCTGTCAAGGTTAATTGCTGCTGGGTTCAAACCATGGACAAGCTTTCATTAGGACTGGAGATCTGAGCCATGGCTGGGCCAGGTTCATCTGCCGGGTGGTTTGTAGCAGGGTTGAAGTTGGTCCAGTCTATGAAGGAGGGAGTTTCGTCTGTAACCGCGCGTTTCATTATAATTGTGGATTTAAATCTGACCTTTGGTGTTTATTGAGTGTCTCCTCCCAGGGTTATAATCTGTGGAGCTATTTTAAAGGTGGTCACTTTATTTCTTTCCATATTACGTTGAAGCCTACGGTATGGCAGGGTGCTCAGATCTGGAGAGCTTAGGAACAACTGGTAGAAGGAATCCTAACATAAGAGACCCTTCTAGTTTATGTGGTGGGGAGCAAATTCCTCGTTTCTCAGTTAACTAACCTATGAAGAGCCAAAGACTAATTCTTTTTTTTTTCTTTTTTTTCTTTTGGACCACTGCAGAACTGCTGTTGCAGCCTAACCTGCGTGTTCAGGATCCCAGCTCTTCTAGCTGATGTTTTCGCTCCAGCAGCTCGTGTTCTTCTGAAGGGATGCTTGGAGGAGGTGAGCTATTTAGGACCATTAACAATGAAAAAAAATATTAAACTGCACCACAGTATTAAAAACGCATTAATGAAACGGGCATAATGAGTATTGGAAATAGTTTTATACCCCCTTGAGCTAGGAAGTACAAATATACATAAATTAAATGACGGGTCTACCCTGCCCCCCACAGAGTCGTATTTTCAACTGGCTAGGTTAATTTGGGAGACAATATTTCACATGCAAATAAGTAGGAGTTATGGTTCTGCTTGGGTAAATTAGAAACTGCTTGATGCCTGAATTTACTTAACCTTAAAAGGGGCTTATCTGTGTTCTCTTCACCTCTTTGCTGTCTCCTGAGATCCTCAAGCACAAAAGGAGGCTGAGGAGATATCAGAAGGAAAGAAAATTAACTTATTTTCTTACTTTCAGACATTTTTATGAGGTAGGTAAGAGTTGCTTGCATCAGTGCTGGAGTCTTTCCTGGTGTTTGTGCTAGAACTAGCAATGGGGGAAAAAAAACCTTGTTTTAGAAACAGGTTTTTGCCCTCCTATCCCCTCCCCCCTGGAATTTTCATGACTTTTTATCAGAACTTTCAAATTTTTAAATACCAAACAAAATTCATCAATGCCTATCCAAATTCCTTTCCCAGGATTGCAAAGTAACTTTGTAAAGCATCTTTGAAAGTGTTGATTTTACAAATCTGAGCCTTCGGCGGTTTCTCCTGGTGCAAAGCGGTGGAGCCCTGGAGCTCTGGGACCTGTAGCCACCGGCCGACCGATGCCTCGGAGGAGCCTGTGCCTGATGAGAGAGCCCAAAGTACTGCAGGACTGGGCATGCAGGGTTCTTCCTTTGCTACAGAGGTGCTGTTTTGACACGAGAAACCCTCGAACACGGCTAACGGGATGTGGCCAGCCATGACTTGACATTGGCTACTTAGCATCCTGTCTCCATCTTTTCCCATAGCCCATTTCTTTCCCGTGGCCTGTTTTCATTTCCTTGCTAATTCAAGCGTGTGTAGTGTTACTAGATGGTGCTGATAGGTCAGGGAGATCCGACTGAGACTGTATTTTACAGGTGACATTCATATGTACCTGTGGGGGAACAGGACAACAGAAAGGTCGTGGATAATGGGACTTGAGAGAAGTGCCATTGTAGATGGCAGGGAAGTCTGGGAAGGTGAAATGCGTAAGAACATAGAATCATAGAATGGTTGAGGTTGGAAGGGACCTTAAAGATCATCAAGTTCCAACCCCCCTGCCCTGGGCAGGGACACCTCCCACCAGACCAGGTTGCTCAAAGCCCCATCCAGCCTGGCCTTGAACCCCTCCAGGGATGGGGCAGCCACAGCTTCTCTGGGCAACCTGTTCCAGTGTCTCACCACCCTCACAGCAAAGAATTTCTTCCTGGTATCTAATCTAAATCTCCCCTCTTCCAATTTAAAACCGTTCCCCCTTGTCCTGTCACTGCACTCCCTGACAAAGAGTCCCTCCCCAGCTCTCCTGTAGCTCCCTTCAGATATTGGAAGGCTGCTCTAAGGTCTCCCCGGAGCCTTCTCTTCTCCAGGCTGAAGAACCCCAGCTCTCTCAGCCTGTCTTCATAGCAGAGGTGCTCCATCCCTCTGATCATCTTGGTGGCCCTCTGCTGGACCCGTTCCAACA
The DNA here is from genome assembly GCA_033628505.1 of Tringa tobata. NCBI lineage: Eukaryota > Metazoa > Chordata > Aves > Charadriiformes > Scolopacidae > Tringa > Tringa tobata. The sequence continues at coordinate 20,607 of JAHREE010149916.1, read as the reverse complement.
GGTCCATGTCCTTCCTGTGTTGAGGACTCCAGAGCTGGACACAGTGCTCCAGGTGGGGTCTCCCCAGAGCAGAGTAGAGGGGCAGCATCACCTCCCTCAACCTGCTGGCCACACTTGTCTTGATGCAGCCCAGGATGCGGTGTATCTTGCAGCAGTGGGTAAAATGAGGTTATAAAACTTGCAAATGGGTGCGGTCCAGGGGGATTTTTATTACTTTCCTCTGTCAGAGAAACGACGAGTGCTGCTCCCTGTCCTTGGGCACCAGCCTGTGGCACCACATCCCTATCGCGTGCTGTCCTTGGCTAGCCCCAGAAGTCCTGGTGGTAAGCGGGTGTCCCTGGCTGATGTGCAGAAAGAAGAGCCATCTCACCTTGCAAAGGGTTTCCCAGAGACAGCTCCAGTGGTTGCACACGTGGGGCTTGGCCCCTTCACTCTGGCTGTGAATTACAGAAACCATGTAGTCCATACGTTTTCGTATGGACTATGTCCACTAGCAACCAGCTGGTGCTGGTCTTTGATATCAGCTGGGAACCCAGTCAGGAAGCTTTGCTTTTTTTTTTTAATTTTATTTTATTTTTAATTTTTATTTTTTGAAATTTCCCCCATCTTCTCAGGCTTTCTCCTTGCATCCTGCTTGCTCTGGTTCATCTACTTACACGTACCCCACCAGCACCAGCCCTGGGTAGGTATGTCCTCGCTTGGCATGGGGACTTCTGCAGTGCCAAGCTATGGGAACTTCCCTCCTGTCTCTCACTTTTGGGCAGTCTGAACTCAATGGCATTTCTAGGAAGCTGGAGAAAAAGGCTGCAGAGCTCCTGAACAGCCTTTTTTTTATTTATTTATTTTTTCAATCTAAAGTATTTCTTAGGAACAATGCTTAGAAAACTAAAACTAAAAAACGTTCTTAGGAGCAATGCTTAGAAAACTGAAAACTGTAGCTTTTAAATGTCGTGTGTGTTTATTTTTTATGAAAAAAAAAACCCACCCCAAACCCACATTTCCTCTGTTAACGGATAGTGTTTACTTTAGGTAGAGCAGAAATCTAATGTTGAGTTTCAAATTAAGTAAATCTCTGTTTATGAAAGCCCGAAGTGCCTCTGTTTCCAGATCTCTCCACGGTACGTTGGGGCTCTGCTGTCTGTGGGGGAGATTTAAAGCTCAACAGCCTGAGCTGGGGTCTAGGAGGAAGAGAACAAAACATAGGTCTGGCTTTTAGGCTGTATTAAAGTCTGGTGCCACGGAGGGGTGTGAAAAGACTTTCATGTGGCCGGAGGAGGACTCTCCAGAGACAGCCAGAGCCAGCCTTGGTGGAGGAAAGTCTAGGAGCCAAGGTGAAGACGGGAATCCAGGCTGTTAGAGGCGGTCTAACATCTTACAGGATAAGGTTTCACTTCTGGGGGTTGGTTCTTTTGCTAAAGCAAGCAAAACCTTGGTTTTGACTTTGCTCATTCGGTTTCTGTTTTTCTGGAAACGTATTGCTTTATCAAGCAGTGCAGGAAGCTTCTTAAAACTCAGTTTGCAACAGGGACGCTTCAGCGATTTCATTTCATTTTAAAGGTTTTTCTGTGTGTTGATTCCAGTAAGCTCAGCATGGACCTCTGGATCCTCTTATAGATTTAGTGTTTTGGGGACTTAGTCACCAACAACCTCATCCTGCATTGCATGATGCCTGGTGGCCATCACTTGGCCCAAGACCAGTGACATGAGAAGGCTCTTTCACATGGATGTTGGCTGGATCGGGACCAGAGTACGTGGCACGTTGCAGGATGGGGTATGAGAGCTGCTCTCCCTGGTTCTCCAGTTCATTAGCCGTCTCTGTGCAATTAATTTTAAAGGAAAGATGGCACTTTTCCTTTCTAGCTTTGTGTCCTGCTCAGTGTGACTGAGTGCCTTGCAGCAAGGTTCATTAGCAGATAATTGTCCCCTTCTGAAATCAGGTGAGGTCTTTGGACTTGCCTTTGATTTTTCCCCTCTTGAACGAGTTCTGTAGGGCTCTTGGTCTTGTCCAGAGAGGATTAGTTCCCAAGGATCTCAAGGTGAGATAGGTTAATAGCGATGCTGAAAATCTGTCTTTTTTTTTTTTTCTAGCACTTGATGATTAAGGTGACTGAACCACTTTTAGAGAAGAGGAAGGCAATTTGTCTCCACAAGCAGATTTTTTTGGCTCTGTCATACCCTTTTCCGGTATTCTAGTGCTGGTTGTCTTATTCTGAATCAATATTAAGTAGAACTGGTAATAATAAAATGAAATAATCAGCTAAAAGTCAGCCCAAGAAAAAAAAAAACCACAACCTAAAGCTCCAGAAGATGTTGAAGGAAAAAAAAAAAAGCTCCAGTGTTGAAAATCTCAAGAAAACTGCTGTGTACTGTGGTCTTTGGAAAAATAAATTTGCAAATGAGCACTGGTGCTCTTAGACCGTGTGGGGGCTTGCACCCAGATGCCACGGGTGATGGTCGTGAGAAGCTCTGCCCTCTGCTTGTGTGTGTCATCTGCAGCCATCTTCCCATCCCAGAATAACGAGGCACATTCCTGCCTAAACAAATCACATCGGGTACCACACCTTCTCCCCATCTCCTCTGCCAGGCAAAAACCCACCCTGAAGTGATAGGCATTAGCATAAGCAAAGCTAATTCCCTAACTTATCTCCAGTGTACCCTATAATTGATTTCATCAAATGAAATCTACGTAATAAAGCTCTGAAAGTTCAGGGAAAGCTACAGCTTAATTGCGTTTCAGCCAAGAATTGATTTCTCATTTTCTTTCTTGTTTTCTCACAATTTCTGCATGTTGGTGAGAGCCAGAAAGGATGAAGATTTTTCAAATGTTGGTATCCTCTGTATCACTGGCATTTCATATCCAGACTAAAATGAAAAATTTGCATTTTTTTTTTTTTGGATCAGCCACAGTAGGGAAACATCTGGGTCAAAACAGTTGTCCAGCAATGAAGAGCTTTACTCCTGTATAAAGCTTAAATACAGTTTTTATCTGTAAATTTTTTAGTTCTTTCTGTAGTTTCCCCTAAACACCAAGATAGGGAAGAAATGAATTATTTTACAGCGTCTCCATTTCAGAGATGCAATAAAAGTTTAAAGCGCAATAAGAAGTTAAAACATCAGCCCTGTTTTGCTGAGTGAAGATGTTTAAGAAATGTTTTGGACGAAACCTCTGCGGTGAAACCCTGCAGTCATTCAAGCTGGTAGATATTTAGCTTTTCTTTTGTTCTCGGTTCAGAAAAACGCCGTATCCAGGAGGAAGAAGGGAGGAATTGGACCGTATTTTCGGGGATGCCTGGGTAGTTAGAGGAGTGATGGATGCTGTAGGTGAACAGCTGTTGCATAGGCATAAATTGCCTGTGAAATATATACTGTGGGAGTCCAGCCTATCCAAAATGTGACATGTACTTTCTTCTCTAGATGGAACTGTTTGCCTTCCGGGTGATTTCTTTAGGAATGGCTTGGGTCTATCCAGTGCCTGTGCCAGCTGCAACTTTCCAAAGCTTTACAAGGCTGATTCTTTTAAAAAAACCTCAATTCTACTGCATCGCTCAATTTGCTGCTGCTTTTCACAACTGGAGGGAACACAAGATGTGTTCTGGCCGAGTTACAAGCCTTAGACTTTTCAGAGAAAGATGCTAAGGGGAGTAGTGGTGAAGTGAGACCTGGCATCTCCTCTCCCTAATCTTGTCAGCCTTGGGATTTCAACACGGGAGAGGTGGCAGCATCATCTCAATTCAGGTGGTACATCTTGCTGGGGCACTAGTTCCTCTCCAGGTAGGTTGAGCATGCCAGAAGGAGCAGCCTGGATTTAGGGTTTATTTTTTTTTAAAGCAGTGGTGTCGTTGTCTTATAATTTCGTTTGTCCTTCAAGGAGCTAAACTGAGAGATTGCACAGATCAGAGAGGGTCAGGAAAAGTGAGTGCGCAATCCGGAGCCTTAAATTTCCCTTGTCCACCATCCACCTTGTTCTCCAGCTGACCTCCAGCCCACATGCTGCAGGGCTGGGCTTCACCCAGAGATACTTCTCCTTCCTGGCTTTGCTTACACAGCTGGGTGTGAAGCACGCTCCTGAAAAACATACATTCAGTACAAATATTATCCCTATACGTCCTCCCCCTGTTATTTCTTGTGTGCAGGACCAGCAGTTCGCAGCCCGGACCTCGAATCCCATGAGATGCTACAGCTACCCTGAGAAACATCACCTTAAAAAAAAAAAACACCCAAAAAACAACAAACCACCTCCACCAGGCCAGCTAAGAAGAAAATTCCAGTGGGGACTGAAAGATACAGCGTCCCTGGGCTGGGCAGTGTTGGTAAAAAGGCAGTGGATCCTGAGAGAGGTTTCGTGTGAGATGGCTGGCTTTTGTGCAGCTCGTTACGCTCCTGTTGCTGATTTCTAAACGGAGTCCTGTTGCTGAGAGAGACCAGGTTTGCTTTCACTAAAAACACAGGGGTGGGTTTTTTTTTTTTTATTTTTCTTGTACTGTGGTATGTAACGTTAGATGGCCATCTCTGTGCCTGGTCACCTCTGAGATTTTTTTTTATTTTTTTATTTTCCACTGACATTCACCTTGACAAGCTACAAAGAGGCAAAAACTACAGTGGCTTGCCACGTCTTGACTAGTGTCTTGCTTTGATATAAATCCTCAGGGTAAAAAAAAAAAAATAAAAAGACCACCTCGTGCAGAGAAAGCAAAGGCTGAAGTAGCTTTCATGCGGCAGGCTTAGTTCCCCTGGAGGACTGACATCCCCAGACTTGAGGCCTAATTGCATGAAGTCTCCTGTGATAATTTTTTAGACAGGGAGGAGAAGCGGCTGGAGCCAGCCTCCGGCATTGAGGGCTATGAGCCCAGCAGGTCAGAGCAGTGTCTTGATGGGGCAACAAAGAGATCCAAAGACTTGGCCAACAGTGATCCTGTCGGATGTGGTTAAAGCCTTTTTTTTTTTCTTCTTTTTTTTTGCACAGATTCATGGGGTTTGATCAATATAAAGGCGCATTTCCTTTGCAACTTGTAATGATGTTTTCACGACAAAGGAACGCTCTTGTAATAAGCTGCTGTTGTTCCTGAGAGGAGGTGGTGCTTGTAGGAGTCATCAGTCTGACTCCGGGCTGATGTTGTCAGCTTGGCCACACAGGGCTATTGCAAATACCCATCAGCAGCATCTGCCTTTGTGCCAGCCCCGGGGCACTGAAATCCAGGCTCCCCGACAGGAGTCCTGGTAGACAAGTTGGCCATGAGCCAGCAATGTGCCCTTGTGGCTAGGAAGGCCAATGGTCTCCTGGGGCGCATTAAAAAGAGCGTGGCCAGCAGGTGGAGGGAGGTCATCCTCCCCCTCTGCTCTGCCCTGGTGAGGCCCCATCTGGAGTGCTGTGTCCAGTTCTGGGCTCCCCAGTTCAAGAAGGATGGGGAACTGTTGAAAAGAGTCCACTGGAGGGCTATAGAGATGATCGAGGGAATGGAGCACCTCTGATGAGGAAAGGCTGAGGGACCTGGGTCTGTTTATCCTGGAGAGGAGAAGGCTGAGAGGGGATCTGATCAACGCTTATCAGTATCTAAAGGGTGGGTGTCAAGAGGATGGGGTCAGGCTCTTCTCAGTGGTGCCTGGTGACAGGACAAGGGGGAACGGGCACAAGCTGGAGCACAGGAAGTTCTATCTGAACATGTGGAAAATCCTCTTTACTTTGAGGGTCAGAGCCCTGGAACAGACTGTCCAGAGAGGGCGTGGAGTCTCCTTTCTTGGGGATGTTCAAAACCCACCTGGACAAGTTCCTGTCCAACTGCTCTGGGTGACCCTGCTTTGGCAGGGGGGTTGGACTAGATGATCTCCAGAGGTCGCTTCCAACCCCACATCATTCTGGGATTCTGTGACGCTAGGCAGATCTGCAGCAGTAACCTGGAGGGTATTGTCTTAAGAGCTGCCCTCCTTCCCTCTGGATTGCAGGATCAACCAACGCTGCGCTTCCAACCCGCGCGTTATCCTGCCCTGGGGGGCACCTGGCTGTGCTTGGGGCTGCTGGTCTATCCCTTCACCCCTTTGCTTTGCAGATGATATAATGTCACGACCCTCTGGGTCAGCTTTGTGGCCGTGTGTGGGGCATTGATTTCTGTTCCACAAAACCATAGCCTTCAAAGGATGGCTGGGCAGAATGAGTTGGGCAGCTGCCAATAGCTCTGGGTCACCAAGAGCTGTAACCCTCCACGTGTTAAAGCTTTCCTGCTCCTCGGTAGCTCAGATGGCTTTGTAAGAGCAGGCACGATTCCTCAGGTTCTTGGGGTGTGCCTGCATCTTCTGAACCCTTTTTGGAGCTCTTTCTGCATGTAATTTGACAGCCTAAAGCCCGTGGAAGGGAAGAACCTAGCTGGTTTGTAGGCACACAACCCCCATGTTTAACTTGGGCATCATGGCACGCTCATAAACCCCAAGTAAGACCGTTTTGAAAGCCCTCTGCTGTATTGATTTGTGTTTTTCTGCAGCACCAGCGTCATTTTGAAGGCCAAGGGATTTTATAATGCAGTTGTAAATTATTCGTCTGAGTACCTTAAGTGCCTCACGGGAGTGCGTGATCATTCAAGATGTTTTATAATGTGTTTCTTCTCACGTTTTCAGCTATGCAGTAAAACATTTGGGAATGCCCAGAAATGAGGGTCCTTACGAATGGCACGGAGGTGCGCCAGGCTCGGGTGGAAACCCTCGTATCGTCTGCGGGAAGGAGAAAAGGAAGATAGAAACGGTAAGTCTAAAAATTTTCCTGAACTTGTCTGGCAAGTGTGTGCCACTGAAGCTCCCGAAAATGTTATAAACCTGGTAGTTTTGCTTCCTGGATGCTCTTCCTGGGGTCCCCACTGGAATCTCTCCTTGATGTGTTGTGGCCCCTGCTCTGAAATTAGCTGCTGTCCTGACCTGGTAAAAATCTTGGCAGGTTCAAGCCAAACTGTTAAGACCAATTAACATCCCCCAATTTGTCCTAATATATACCCTGGTGATGAGGTACAGGTGGAAGAGACGCAGAGGGCTTTGTGGAAAGGACTGTCTCTGTCAAGTACAACTGCTGCTGCTGGGACTCTCAGCCACAGAAGCAAAGAGCAGCTCAGTTTTTTCCCTGCAAGGCTAGATGAGCAATTCCTTTTCTCAGATTGTCATTCTCTGGACAAGACCAGCTGTATTTTAAAACTACACAGCTTTACAGTCAGCAAAAAACCACAAAAGAGTGTGCTTGTCCAGGTCTAACCCTGGGCGGCTCAGACAGTAACTTGCATTATCTTTAGCATGTTTTTGACTCTCAGTAGCATTGTTTTATCCTCTTTCTGATTAAGTACTCAATGGGCTGTTTCATGTTGAGCTGGTAGCATCAGGTCCTCAAGGATGTCAAAAGTGACTGTTCTAAGTGTGAAGTTTCAGGTGTGACTTGGAGAAGACCTCAGTCACCCAAAGGTATGCAAGGGATGAAAAACCACGGTTGGCTCTTGCCGGTGAGGGCAGGCTTATGCCATCTCAGATAACTTTTGAGGGTAAATGTATGGCTTTGTTTTCCATTATTTGAGAGAAGCCCAGCATGAAATTTGCTGGGCGAGTGCTCTGTTGGCTGCTAAAACGACAGGCACCTGAAGGGACTTCACTGTGAAAGAGTCTTGAGGCTCATCAGCCCTGTGTATCAGCTCCCCAAGTCATTGGCCATCTGAAGCTTTGAATAAGTGCCAGATGTGCTGTTTTGTTGTTTCTTTAAACTGCCACGTTGCTTTTCTCAGTCCTCCTCATCGTCTGTATTACGTAGCTTTTAATTGTAATGACCTTGAAAACACTCACAGCCACTTCATCCGGCTGCATTCCCCTGTTTTAAAGTTCTGTGTTAATCTGTGTGGATTTGTTACGGGGACGTAAAGGCTGGTTGAAATCTTGCAAGGTTATGTTTTTCTTGAGTGGGAAGGCCAAGAGATTGCTGTTCAGTAAGTAAACGCGGAGGAATAGTCCTTATTTCTGGCTTGATGTTGGGATTTCTAGCTTATTGCTCCTCCAGGCGTGCTTGGAAAATTCTTGTAGGTAAAATTCTTGTAGGTAAAATTCTTGTAGGTAAAGCAGGGCATGGTGGTCCTTTGACAAAACAAATCTTGAGAGGTTGAGATACCATCAGTACCTCCCTGCCTCCTTGTATTAGCTGATGCAGAACGAGTAGTGGTTGGATCGCTCAGGGCATAAGGTAAATACCAGTCATGGCAGAACATTGATCTCTGTAGCAAAGGAATTGTTTGTGGCACGTTGACCTGCCCTGAACTCCTGGGCGATCACCAAGCCTTATTAATAGTTACAGCACAAAGGCAATAAGCAGTACCTTTTGCTCTGTGCAAACATACCGTGCCACGCTTGTGAGACCAATTATGAGTCCCAGTGACTGCCCTGAATTCATTCTCGTTTTGCTTTTGACCTCCCAGCATGTCCTCACTTGCACAAGAAGTTGTTCTGAAGCAACTGGTCGTGGGCTCCAGATGTTTGCCTCACCGTGCCTCACCCTGCTAACCAAACATCTGTCTATGCTACTAAATAATTCATGCCCAAAACTTGACGAATAAAACAAGGAAAAGCTAGGAAAGCCCCAAAAGCGTGTGCAACGTCTGTTTTGCAAGACCAGTCATCCTTGATGTGTGGGCCTCTTGCCTTGAACAATTAACTGCTCGGGGAAGATCTCGCAGACCTATTGGAAGTGCCTTTTGACCCTGCTTTCATCCATCTGGTCATTAATAGCTTGTTTGGGGATCCAGAGGATTTAGACCAACCGGCAGAAGTTGCAGCTGGCCTGGTGACAGTCCTGCTGCTCGCAGCTCTGTCTTCTGACTGCATGCAATAATTCATAAATTACCCTCCCTTGCTCCTGGAGCCAGTTGTGGGTGTGTGCTGATTACACTGCTGTGGTTGACATCAACATCTTAACTCTCATCATTGCAGCCTGGCTTAAAAACCAAATTATTCTCTTCTTTTTTTTCTTTTTTTTCGTGTCAAGAACATGATTAACTCCTCCGGTTTCTGTGCAAGAAACATGATGGGTCTCTGCAAGAAAAAAGTAATCTGCCTGGAACAGCTGCCTCCATTCTCCTTTGGCCGGACTGTGTTTCTCAAGATACAGGAGGGATGCCAATGAAGCAATGTCTCTCCTGGGAAAGAGTTGGATGAATCATGTTAACGGAGCTCCAGCAGAAAGCTTCGTCCACAAAGGGTGGGGAGTAGCAGTTGATCTAGACCAAACGATGACTTAACTTTGCCTCATTCCTGCAATTTTTGTCCTTCTGGAAAACTGAAATATTTCCATGAAACACAACATTTTTTTTTTTTTTTTTGCAGAAAACTCTCTTTTTTTTTTTTTTTCCTATCCAAAGCTTGCCTGTTGGAAAGCTCCCCACCAGCTCTATTGGTGGGCCAGGGAATTTTCCAGGGCTAGCCTGAAGTTTCCATTAGGCAACTCAAGGCGTTGTTGGGGGTTTTGTTTGTTTGTTTGCTTTTTTTTTAAGACAGCCAAGAAGAACAACTGCTGATGAGAGCTTTAGTACCCGATTCGTCCTTAGAAAATTATCTGCAAAGTGAGAAGACGTTTTCCAGACCTATCTGCAATTTGCTTTTAAAACTGAATTTCCTCTAATGCCATAAATAGGAGTTAATAAACAGCTTAGGTGTTTGTTGGTTTCGGTGCCTAATTGGTTCTCAATTTGTTTCAGATACGATGTGTTAAATTTCTTCTGTGACCCTGTAAATATAATTTTTCTTTCCATCCCTGAAATAGCCACCCTCTCCTGTCAAGCGTTATTTTTTGTTCACCTTCCTGGCACCCAGTTGTAAGCAAGTATTTTCAACTCGGAGGAGTGTGGTTCTCTGCTTTCCACCCTCCTGACTTTCTCGAGGACAGCAGGGGCTCCACTGATTTACGCTGATAGACTTGAGATCAGCTCCAAATTTCTGTCGGGCCTTTCATTTGAAAGCTATTCTGGTGGAGAACAACTTTTTGGCTATTTAGAGAGTGGAAAGGAGCCTCGGGGAATCTGCTTTTTCTCTTTGACAAGTGCCAGTAATATCAGGCTTGGAAAACGATTCCTTTTCTTTTCCTTTTCTGCCTCGTGAACTTGGCGCAGCTGAAAGGTGACGGAGCAAACCCTGGAAAGAAAAGGTCCTGCAGATGGAGGAGAGGATGGACCATCCTGCCTGCAAAGGGCAGTGCTCTCCAGTAAATCCTGTGTAACACCACCCGTCAGATTCTGTGCGTGATTTCAGACTGGCTTGAGGATGAAAGAACACCAAGGGATGATATTTCACTTTTCAAGTTTTTTAAAGCTCTAGGTAGCTCTGGTCTGTCTGGTTGGTAGCACGTCAGCTTGCACTGGGAAGGTTTGTGACTGAGCTCGTAACTTTTTATGGTTTTTATGGGGGAATGCTTGGCTTTCACTGCCCCACTAGGGTTTTCTGTGTGTGATTGGAG
>JAHREE010149912.1:0-11707 GCA_033628505.1 Tringa tobata | reverse complement strand
GGCCGGGGGGGGGGGTGTGTGTGTAATTATTTTTTTAAAGACTACTATTAAAACCTGAATAATGGGTCACACCTGCTGAGGGCCTCACTCCATTTGCAATTAGGTATCAGTGAAAGTCCGGAAAAATAGAAACTGCTAGAATTATTTACACCAGGGATCCACATGTGCTCATACATCTTCCACAGGATTTTTGGAGGAGGTACAAGAACCTAAAGAGTATTCAGGTATATGACAACATGCCACAACAAAAGAGACTTTTATCAGTTCCAAAATGCTGGAACTGTGACTTCTAGAAGTTCTTATTGGAAGAGCAATGTACCATGCCTAACCTGGTTTAATGATAGCACTGTGCTTACTTAGAAAATGAGTTTATCTTTTTGCTTTTCTCTCTCTCCATAGTACGTGAGGAGAAGAAAAAAAAAAAAAATTATATATTTAGTTTGGTCTAATAAGTAACAGCAGGAAAATAAGTTATCAGAAAAGCATCCAAATTCTTTTGGTGAGTTATACATCTATGTTTTAAAAAGATCTAAGAAAATGGGTGGGACAGCAACCATCAAGGTCACTGTTTATTTTAGACTCCTGCTTATAGATTCCTGCTTTCACATCCACCCATGTCAAACAATTTCATACAGACACTATTTTTCATAATAAACATATTAAGAAACATCACTTTATGTGAAATTGGTGATACTATCTATTCTGATCACATCTCTAACAGATTACATCTTTTTCAAAGAAGAAATCCTTAGCAAGTCTGAGATACGATGTCTTTTCTGCCCTTCGCAGTTCTCCCTGTCCTTCTCCTTCATTCAAAACAATTCTCTCCTTTCTGTAACCCAAATAATTTATTTCACACATGGAACATTTTTTACTTCCAATTACCCTTCCAGATAATTTTATAGCTATCAGTAGACTAAAAGGTGCTTCTGTTGTTCCCTTGGAAGTTCTATTAGATTAGATCCATTAGCACACTCACATAAGACACACATTACATTTTGAGCTCTTTCTGTTTGTAACATCTGACTCTATTAAGATGTTATTCTTTCTTGTTGCCCATACAGATTCTACACATTTGGATACCTTAGTTTTCCTTAGCTTTGTTTTTAAACCTTTTTTTATTTTACTACTACATTAATTTATCACAGGTTCTATACTCCTGACCCTGCTGCTTCAATACACTTAATTACATTATAGGCGACCATCTCTGCTCCTGTTCAATATTCTGAACAGCTTCACTGAGTTTTAAATGCACAAAATGGTCGTTGCCACACACTTCATTTCTGGCTTCTGCAGTTGTGATCTTGTGCTTTGTTACTAAAAATAGAGCTGCTTCCAACTACCTGAGCTGGAAAGCTAATTACAGAGCTGGTAAACAGTGCTCCTCCCTATTGAGCAAATGGCAGAATAAGGAGTCTGCTAATGCACTGGGGTGCACATGGTCCTGTGGGTCTTTGAAATCTATCAAGTGTCATTTATTTAATCATCTGTGGCTGTTTGCTTCATGGATAAATTGCTATTTAAGTAAATAACTGTTTGACTGTTGGATCAACAAATCAGGGAGAAAAAGAACAATCAGCCCATTTTAGAAAAAAGTATTTTAGCCTAGTTCTCAGCTTGCACAAATCAGAATAATTTCATGGAAATAAGTAGCATATTGCTGATTTAGACTAGGTAAAAGTCTAGTTCTCTTTTTTTCTGCAGAAGAGGGGTTATTAGAGGACTGTTTGCAGCAGCTTAAAGACTTTTTTTAAAGTTATTTCTGTCATATCCAGGCAAGAACAAACAACTGTCACTGTAAGAAAGCACCTTATTCCCTTAAAAGTACTCTCAGCTGTGTCTGCGATACAGAAGCACATTGCCTGGAAGACATTCCCTGCTGAAAGGGAAGAAGGTAGAAGTGCCCACGGAGTTTAGATGCTCCTCTGTCAGTGAATCACTGGTTTCCTGCCTCCATGGGACTAATTCTTACCATATAGCCCAATAAAAGATTCGTTTGCAAAAATGTTTCAGCCATCACTCAGTCAATAAAACTCATTTTCAGACATTATTGAGGCAACAATATATATAATACATAAGCAATTGTTAGAATCGCTCTGATACAGCTGCAGCCCCAAAGTAAAACTGTAAAATACACACTACATTTGTTAATCCAAAAAACTTTTGGGGGCCAAGAGTGAATATAGCCTTATGGAATTATTTTTTTTTTCTTTGAATGCACAATATAGAAATAGAAGAATCTGGTAGAGAACCACCAGAAAGACCAATTTTTAAAAGTATTTCTATTTCTGCTTCCTAACCCCCCCAAAAAGTGACAAGCAAATAAAGACCACAAGACTGTACTCAACATGTTAGAAAAGTTTGGTGGAGGAAAAGAGTACGCTAGTGAGCACAAACTACTTGCTTGTCATCATGTTTCTGTCATGTAACAGGTATATAATATATATACCTGTGCATAAAGGGACAGAATTGCTATCTGAGGTTAAATACATTATTAACACAGCTCATTTGGGAGAGGAGAAGATGAGCTCCCTCTTCTGTCTCCCATCTTCATGAAAAGGAAGTCAGGCTGTCCTCAGCCAAGCAAACTAAATCCTGCTCTCAAGGAAAAGCAGTTTGCCAAATTTTAGCAAAAATGATTGGAAAAAAAAGATGCCAAGATAGAAAACTGCAGACAGAGAAGGAAGTGTGCAGTATATGGAAGAAGAAAATGCAAGGAGCCAAAAAGAAGAGGCAAAGAAAGGCATTAGGAAGTCAGACTGCAGAAAATCAATAGCATTTCAAGTCTGCATATTCCAAAGAATGGAGACAGAGAGAATCCTCTGGCAGTAACAGTGATGAGAAAAAAGAAACAGAACACCAGCCTTCTCATCTTAAACCAAAGAAATCGGAGAGGAAGAATCTATACACCACAAGGCAGTCCCACACCATCACACTTAAGTCAACTTTGAAGAAGTCATTTCATGCACCAGGACTTGCACATTTTAGCNCCAAATAAGTGTATGTCTGTGCATGTGTGTGTATACAGGGCAGGGGGCTGCACAGTGATGAAGGAATCTCAGTGCTTGATGGAATTCAGTGCACAAGCAACATTAAATCAGTTGAATCCTGGCTTTCAATCACTGATCAATCTTCCTATGTTTTCAGACCTACCTTTCTAACCTAAATGACCACAAGGACAGTAAACAACATATTCATAAGTTAGATAAAATGTGCTTATGATAGTAGGACAAATACCTTTCAAATGACAGTATATTCCAGAAAACAATCCACAAAAAAAAAAAGCATATGAAGACAACACAAGCAATATTTTCCTTGAAACTTGCTATTTCTCCCAACATTAATTCTCACCTTACAGCAGAGATGTGATAACCTTTAATCCTGGGAGCCATTCCTAATTTATTCATTCAGATTTCAAAACCACAACCCTGACAGCCACTTTCCTCATGTGCTAAGCAGATCAAATTACACATTTAAATTACTCACAAGTATTTTATGTGGTCTGTTGATTTGAACACGCTAAATTGATATGGGTGTTCTGAAAGGTGTGCCTCCACCTTTCTGTGAAGCTAGTATAAAGTTTCCAATCCCCTTGCCAAAAAATCATAAGAAAGGAAGGAAACACGGAATGTGAGGAAACTGTTGAAAATCAATTGCTTAATTCTTTTAAATGTAAGTTTAAATTGGATCTGTCTCGGGCAGTCAAGGAAAAGGCACGTTCACACTACTTGATGAAGGAAGTAACTTTCTGAACCTTACATTATTCACACCAAAAAAATTACATATTTCACCACACAGGTATCACTTCAACTTCAGCCTTCCTAATGAGTACATCAGCATGTTTAATGACTCTAGAGGCAGAATGAGATTAATTGAATAAATTTAGGGATATATCACAAACAGGAGAGAAGGGAAATAACTAAGCATTAACACATTCCTTCATTCAATAATTGTCTGAATCAGGGGTATTGATTAAAGAACTGAAGCATAAGAAAAAGAACTTTATCCTGTGATGGACTGAAAGTACAGTAGCAGCACCAATTTCAAGAGTTGACAACCATTATTAACTATCTGTTTATGCCTCAAAAACCTAGCAACCAGCCACACCAGGCTGCCTTAATCTGCAGAAAATTCATCAGAAGTACTTTCCCAACATGACCAAGTTTCATACAACATAGATACTAAATTTTAAAAGCCCTCAGACGATGAAACTCCAATTTTTCTCAACAATTCAATAGCTGAAAGTCAGCTACAGACTGGTCTTCACAACACAGGGAACCTGCAGGTGAAAACACAGGGTAAATAGAGACTCCATCACTTACCTCAGCTATGTGCGGCATTGGGTTAAATCCACAGAGATTGCACACAACTTTCTTGCACTCTGTACAGGTATTAAAGTTGGGGGGATCCTTAGAACCAATATTTAGTCCAGTTTTACAAAGGGGACAAGACACTTTAGGCTCGCTGGCTTTCTCCAGTTCCGACAGCCCAGCAGGTTTCTTAGCTTCAGCAGCCTGAGGCTTGCTATCTTTAGCCAAACCAGGTTTCTTTTCTAGATCAGATCCTTTAGTTGTTGAAACACTATCTGCTTTTGATGGCTCCGATTTTTCAGTTGTAAGAGGCTTGGCTTCTTTCCTTACAGGAACGGCTTTTGGAAGAGGCTGAGCCTGAGCAGCCTCTTTGGGGGCTGCCTGAGAGGCCGGAGGCTGCGACGGAGGCTGGGGCTGCTTCACTGCAGGACCAGGCGGAGGGGGACCTGATGTCTGAGACCCCGGCTGACCTGCTGTGGAAATTAAATTTGAGGCCTGGCTGAAGATTGAAGCTCCAAATCCAAACAGTTTCCCAGTAACTGTTTCTTGTGGTGTTGTAGGCTGAGGCTTAGGGGCATCAGTGATGCCTCCCAGATTAAGGCTGAAACGCCTTGATTGCTCAGGAGTTTTCTGAGGTGGCTGAGGCTGAGGTGCCATCTGTGCTGGCTTGGGACCTACCCCTGCTTGTGGGCCCTTGGGAGCTGGTTTGGTATCAGGCTTTGGGGCCGGTTTTGTTTGTAACTTCTTAGGATCATCTTTTGTTTGTGTTGGCTCGACTGGCTTTTGAGTTTTAGCATCTGGTCTAGCCCCGGGCTGAGACACAAGCTTGGGATCTGACTTCTGCCGAGACACTTGTGGAAGGGGTTTGGAATCTGGTTTATCCCCAGCTGGATGTGTGTCTTGTGACGGCTTGGCAACCTCTGGCTTGGGGGAATCTGTCACTTTCTGTTGAGTTGGTGGAGGTCTGGGACCTGTTGAATCCTGTTTCAGCCCTGGTGGTACAGAGGCAGGCACAGTGTCCATCGTAGGCTTCTGTACACTGGGTTGTTTTTGCTTATCTTCAGCTTGTGTTGGCTTGGCCTGATCAGACTTTGGAGTAGGATCTGTTTTCTGGGAGATCTCAGTAGACTCAGCCCGGGGTTGTTTTGATTTTACAGGGGGAGACGCAGGCAAGGATGGTTCTTTTTTCTGTGGCAAGGCTTTCTTTGATTCTGCTAGTTGTGAAGGTTCAGGCTTTGGAGAAGCATCTTTCTTTTGAACTGGCTGTGGCTGGGGAGATGGTTTAGCTGTTGAAGGTGGAATGGGTGTCTTCTGTTTGGGTGGAGGTGGCTGTGGCCCAGGACCTGGTGCCAGGTCACCACCTAATGCTCTTTGCATCTGGCAGTTTAAACAGAGCCATTCCTTAATCTGCAAAAAAAATAAATAAAATAAATAATTTAAAGGTATTGTAATTAAGAAATTAAGATAAGACAAAGTTAATAAAATCAGTAATAATGGGCTATTCTAGTATACGGCTTGTTGCAGTATTTCAGACTTCCGTGTAAAAAGGGAGAAATATTACCACTAACACTGTTTTGTGGTTGACATGACCAACTGGCTTTTTCATTCTTCTCCACATTCCTGTCATTTGAGCTATTGCTGAGCCCGTGCTTCTAATGACTTCATTCAGTTTACACACAGCTGAATACTGGAGGATAAAAACCCAGCAGAATGAAAAAATGCATTGGAATTTCGTGGGACCCAACAGTGATTCATTTATAGCAATGATTTGCCAGAATAGAGAAAAAAAGAAAAATAATGCTAAAATAGTTTGACACATCAAGTCTGCTGTCAGAAAACAATAATCAGAATTAAAACACAGTAAATGCATAATTACCTTTAAGCATACATATATCAAGCTCTTCACATGGCTTACAGTTTTGGTAATTGTTTAAATTACAGGGCACATGTATTGCCACTTTACATGTATCCAATGAATAAGGCACAAAGGTGTGCTAATGGACACTATATATCACACAGGGTCACACTTTACCACTAATTTGCGGGCAAGTCTTCATCTGGAATCACTGAGGAGCTTTGCCAAGCACTAATGGTATTTTAAGAGCCAAAATTAGGTTTCCAAAAATTCCTTTGTCAGTAAAAGAAGCTCCCAGTGTATTTACTGTACACCTGTATACAGTGGGCGCCCCTCTTTTCAACACAGAGGAGAAAGAATAAGGCAAATAATATGTTTACCTGTGTTTCTTTTCAATTGTAGTACCTCACAACATTAAAATACTTTTTCTTCTTCCCAAGGAGAGGGAAACTGTATTTTCTAATATGACAGAAAAACCCAATGATGCTAAGTGGTCATTCCTACCATCACTTTCATAAAGCCTCACAATCTGAGGAAGGATCAAATAGGCTAAAGCAACATGGTCAGGAAGCATCACGTGCTATTTTCCACATTTTACATCACTAGTAGAAACATTATAGGCAGCAAAAATGCCATTCAATATGGCCCAGAGTCCAGTGTGCCTACACGTGCAAGTAGATACTTAAGCGGGTCATCTGTAGCCCTTTTCCCCTAAAGGTGAAGATTTCTGGGTCCTGTTTCTCACTCAGATCTGGAATCTCTGCCATACAGAGGATGTACTAGTTGCAAATAAAGATTTTGTCTGTGTAATATCATAGCTCACTGAAGGGAAAGAACTCTGATGTCATGGACTGTGGCAATTAATTCATTATTTTGGTGTGCTTTGCCAGCCTTGTATTTTTCCAGCAGCAAAAATTAAAGCAACAGTTGGACACAGTTCCCTAAAACACAGTTATTCTAATTATTCTGACAAACATGGTATATACACACACTGGAATATGAGCTTGCTATTACTAACAGCTTCACAAGGAGATGCCCAGTTTTGGCCCCACCCATAAGCTCACAGTAATCAAGCTGCCATTCATAATAGCACTGCTTTATCTTCCATTTTGAGTGCAATTTTTTTTAGACTGTTTAAACAATTCACCAATCAACTTGCGACCCATATAGCAAATGGCTGTTAAAAAGTGAAACCAACTGAAACGAAACTGGAACACATGTTTAAATTCTGCTTCGAACTGGTAAAGGACTTAAATTCACAACAAGAGAGGACTTGAGCAAAGATTACACTCAGCTTAAATCCTACATTGTTTGATTCCCTTACAAGTCCCCTGTCCAAGGGACAATTATTTGCAATAAGTAAATCTTAATTATGACACTTGATTTTAGATATTCGTAGTCTAATACAGTAGGCAGTAACACAGGTTCACCTACCAGCTCTCACTCAGCTCCCAGGAAATCTAATTTTAAGCCACTATGACTTGAGGCCTTTAAGGCCCCAAACAAAGTAGTTGTAGAGTTGGGTGGGGCTACAGAATAAGTAGGCTGAATAATTCTTATATTTAAGGTGTCCAGATTCCAACTGCATTTATAAGCATTAAGGTCTGTCTTTAACACACAGCTGGTCCAGTCTGACTCTACTACCTAACTGGAGTCCAAACAGAAGTTAATTCTATACTACAGTTTTCAACACAATCTTGTACAGAAGACAAAACCATAACCGCTATTTTTCCCCTTATCTTTAAAAAAAACGCAACAACCATATATACACACACCCGCACTCTTGGTATTAAACTGAAGCCTTTAAAACTGAAAATTAATTTTCTACTCCTACAGCTGAACTTCAAAATGGAAAATGTAGGAAGTTTAACTTCACTGTAATATTTTTTAAATCCTTCTGGTTTAGACATAAAATTCCTCCCATGCATTTTAGTGGGAGGAATTAAGTGCCAAAACCCTCAAGTCATTACAGCTTACACACATCATCTTCAAACAAATACAAAACTGAGCAAACTGTAGTTCTGTGATTGAAACTGCAGGAGTTCAAAATGAAGTGCGCTACAGGATGCGGCTTTGTATCAAACACTGGCCTGTTCATTCTATGGCAATTACAGAGATTTTTCTGTAAACTTTAACAGGAGCAGGCTTCTGGTAAGCACAGATGCTCTTAACATGTTATTACAGATGAAGTAAAACTTACTGCTGTTGTAGATACCTAAAATACTAGTTTGCCTATCCTTAAGATCTTCCTGACAGCAGTTCTGTGACCTTCTAGTTTCTTTCTCCATATTTCTCATATCTCTACCGAGAATTAAAAGGCAAAATTTCCAATGCAACACCTGACCTTTTGCAGCTCCTGTCTACTTGTAAAGGAGATTCTCCTTTGATGCTGAGGAACCCAAGCTGTCTATTTTTACACTGATAGATAGGGGTGGGGGCTGGATCTTATTTCTAGAAAAAAGCCACATGATTTTCTTCATCCTGAGACCCATGCCATTAACTGCCATGACTAGGAGTGTAAAATTGACAGATTTCATGCAGAATTTTTTCTTCAGATTTCAACTGCTGAACACAGAAAGTGCTACCTTGCTTTTTAACTCACTTATGTAGAAACTATATGCCCTCATAACAACAAGCATGTAATTAAAATATTTTTTTTAATTCATAAACCATAACATCTTTAAAAAAGCTTCATAAAGACTCTACTAGTTGGGAGCACCAAATGAATTTATTAACAGTGTTTTAATAACAAGATCCATGGAGAATGACATTGAAGAAAATTATAGCACCATGTTCCACAGCTCACCTTTCTTTATGCATTCATAATCTAACAGTTGATTCCAACAACAAATACGAGCTACACTTCAGTTCTCCTTTTCCCGAAAAAAAACAACACAACTGAAGGTAATCCACAGCCTTTTCCTTCCTGCAAAAGTGTTCAGATTTGTTCTAACTACGCAAACCCATCAAAAGCAATAGGAAAACTGTCAGAGAGTGAGTGTATCGACTGGCGTGCTCAATTTCTATTCCCGCAGATGATGTATGGGAGGAAGAGAATCCAGCTTGATTCTAACATTCCAGATGTACTGCGAGAAAGAAATTTTGACTTGCAGATTGAGCGTATTTCATATAAAAATTACTGGCACACAATATGAATGTAGCTCTCAGAAGCCATTTTAACAGCCCTTTTGCAGAACAGATCTGCATTCTAAGGCAACAGCTCTTATCCTCGCTTAGACCAGTCATTTGGTACTATAAAAAGGAACTTTAAGATATGCATAAAATATTAGCATCCCTTTATATCACCACAGAAGTGTAAAGATTTATAGATCCTTTACTGCACCACAGATATGGAAATGGACTTTGCTGACATTGCTCAGCTCTGCCCCAAAGCTTTATTGACAAAATCAGTTTCTAGTCTGAAAACACATCATCTTATTTGGTTCCTGACAATTTGAGAGAGGAGTGAGGAATCTAGATTTAGCTCTTAACAGACATTTCTGCCCAGATGATGAGAGAAATATGAAAAATAAAGCACTTGAGCCCATGATTTTATGCAGCTTCATGTAGAGTGGTAGAATACTGTAAGAGACAAGAAACTAGATCAGAAAATCCTGTTATGAACAAAAAAGAACAACTTCTGTAACAGAACAAACTGAATTAGTATGTTGATATACAACTGAAAAGGTCTTCTAAATAAGCCTGGGAAGTACTACAAAGTTTTCCTTCTACACCATCCTTCCCTGAACAAGATCTCAGCTATTTGAACTAATTACAGTGAAACAAACATTTAGCTATTGTACACAGCGTGCAACTGATCCTCATTTGAGGCAAACAGATTATCACTACAAAATAAATATTTGACCCTTATAACTGATACCTGAAAGGAAGGTAACGAGGGAGTTTATCAGGAAACATGGATTCAAGGTGCTCACAAAAACAATGCTAGGTTCCAGTCAGCAACATATTCCCCAGGTATCCACTCCACAAACCACAGCAACAGTTACAAGTACTGTAGCTTGATGCTAAACCAATGTTTGAGCAAACTTTTTAAATAGCCATTTAAAAAGACTATTTTTAAATCCTACTTAGAGATTTTAAATCTACCAAAAAACATTACTGGATGAATTGTGTTATGTAGTTACCACAATTTTAAAACATACTCCAGTACTCTGCCTAAATTACTAATGCAAAAAGCTAGAGCCTGCATATGAACTATGAGTGTTTGGGGAACTATTATTTTAGAGCTTATATAATTAGAGTCATAAAGAAAAATAGTGAACATACAATCTTTTTTAACGCTAGTATTTCAGAATATCTAAAAGTTAGTTTTTATAGCCAAACATATGTTTAAGCTGCCTCATGCATAAGACAAGGAAAAAGACTTAAGCACAGCTCAGTGCCCTGCACCATGCATCACTGCAACAAATGCTGATTGCTTCCATTAACTGCATCTAGACAACGTGAATGATTAACAAAAAGATATAATTGCAAATCGAGGGAGCGGCAAAGAAAAGGTTAACAAAGTTCATCTGTGCTGCACAGAGTGCGGGAGAGTGAATATCGCTGGGATTTGAAAAGGGATTACGCTGTCTGGTCGGAGCAGGGCTGGGCCACGCTTCCTGCCCAGTGATTACCCAGCAAACAGCATCTCCACATCACATGGCCTAACATAGTAGTAAATTACAGTTGCTGAGCAACAGCAATACTGGCGCAGATGGCTCACTGCAGTTGACATCTTTAGCTATGCAGATTAATTTATTATTTACTTGTGTTAAAAACTGGACAGGACAGTTTTCTGGGTTAATGAGTAAACACTCCAAAATATTGTAGAATATTGCCTGATTAAAATATTGAGAAACTATTTGCTGCACATAGGTGCTTGCTTCATTCTACGTTCTGTCCTTTTCTTACAAGAAAAAAAAAATGAAAAAGAATAATCCACAGGACATCACTACTATTAATATATTTAATCCTAACTGTAAAGCAGAAATGTAGGCACAAAGTCTTCCTCTGAGAGAGAAACAGTCTGGGAGTGTGTTTAAGAATATTCCACAGAGAGAAACAATATTCTGTACTTCCATAACCCTTCTACTTGAGGATCTTCACAATTTTCCCAAATGTCTGTCTGGCAGTTCTAGCTGAGGGCAGAACTACAGGAGCTATACTGGCTTCATTGCATCACAAAAAATGTGAATAATCTCCACTGCCATACAAATTGCAGTGTTAGTAACACTGGAGCACCCCAAGTACTCTTTGGACCAAAACAAATATTTCACACAGAAATACTTCAACCTTTGACCACTTTTAAAAGACAGCTAAACAAGGCTTGTTTGAATGTGGTCTCTGATCAGTTTGAACAGAACACCTCTAGCTTTACTTCAGCACAGTTAAGCGTTGATATCTAAATTAATACTTGGAGAAAGTTTTAAAAAGACTTTATTGGGTTTTAACTCATTTCTTTACAACTTGTGATTGTAACAGCTGATGGTCAGATTCAAGTCCCTAATTCTCCACTTTGCTTTCCATTACCTATAAAACC
>JAHREE010149910.1:57353-72595 GCA_033628505.1 Tringa tobata | reverse complement strand
AGCTGCAGAGCTGCTCCTGGGTGCAGCTGGGAAATGGGCCTGGGCTCTGCTCCACAGCCCTCCGCCCTCAGAGGAGGAATTATTTATAATGCTAGAAACGTGATTTTTAAGTACAGCACTTTGGTTAGAGTGTGTGGCATGTGCTTGTTGAGGAGATGGGGTAGGGGAGTCAACTTCAAAAAAAGCCTGGTTTGTGTTTTTTCCTCGCTTTTTACGTTTGTTGGTGTGGATGAGGGAATGATGGTCATTTGTGCTGTGGGTCAATTACTGTTTAATGTTGCCCTGAGCTCACCGTGTGCCAGCAGCCAGGCAGCTCCTCCTGGTAGCACTGGAGAGCTGCAGGGAACCAGGCACAACATCTGCCCATTGTTGTGGCTGCAGCTGGATAACGGTCGTACGGCATTTACTGGTGTCACAGCTTCCTTCAGCACAGTCATACCTGTTGGGAGCAATTACTTAGAGGGTTTTTTTCTAATTGTAACTCCACTGGAACAACTCAACGATGAACGCACAGGCTAAATTTAGCGCTGGCATCAGCAGGCACAGATGCACAGACTTCAGCAGAGTTATTCCTGCTGCTTTTGGAAGGAGCCTGGGCCGCATGTAAAAATCTTAAAGTACTTCACAGATAATAATGAAGTAAGGTTCCCTAGAGCTCGTGATAGAGAACTGTTACAGCCGTGTTACAGGTAGTGAAACTGGAGCAGAAAGAGGTTCAGTGGTGCCTCCTTCAAAAGCAAGCAAAACAAGTCCCGATGGAACTGAAGCCTCTGGATTTCAAGTCCTGCACTATGTATCTGCTGTGGTTCTTCCCCTGGCTTGTGTGGACTTTTGTGATACTCTGTAGTACAGCTGAGAACATAAATGTGTTCTTGGGTTGCACTGATGGTGCTGTTAGCCCTGAGGTCTTTCTCTGATCAGCACAGGAGTTAATCTGAATTTCCAGAGTTCAAGTTCAGCATCTCCTGCAGTGGGAGGTTGCCAGTACCTGTGGAAGCTCTAACAGTGTCAGGAGACAGCTTTTTTTAGAGACAGGCTGAGTCTGACCACTTTCATAGTCCACTTTGCTTGCAGGCAGGCCCCTGGCACCTCTCTTTTGGTCACTGCCATATCGACTAGATTTACCACTGGCTTGATCATGAAGAGTATTTTTTTAATGTCCTTTTTTTGTGGAATGGCTTATTTTCCATCAGGTCAAATATCAGGACGTGAATTACAATACTTAATGACTAAGTATACTCTGCTGTTCTTTTTCTACCAATTTTAACACACATGAAACATCTCAAAAGCCGCAGCTCTAGAACTCTTTAGATTTTCAACCAGGTGTCTGTAGCTGTGGGTTTGAGATGACTTTATTTCTCACCCAGCTTTGTTTCCACCTTGCTTTAAACATCCATTCACAAAGCAGCTTTAAATACGAGTATTGGAAACAATGTACTGGTTTTGTCCCAGCAGGATTCCAGTCCCTCCTCTGGAGGAAATACTTGGTGTTCTGCCTCAGTGCATTCATTCGAGAACTCGCCTGCTATATCATAAACCAATGCTCTGCTGCTGTTATTGGTGACATCCTAGTACAGCACTTACTCAGAAATGCTTATTTTTTAAGAGATCAGCGGATTGTCCCGCTTGAAGATACAGAACAGTGACAAGATAATCTGTCCCTTTATAAGGGAAATAAATATATTTTCTATCCAAATTCAACAACCCTATTAAAAGTACATAAAGTAAGCATTGTTAGATAAGTTTTTCTACTGCAAATAGTTAAATGCAGGAAGTAGAGGGATTTTTTTATCTAAATTTACTTTATGTTGAATAACTGATACTAAATATTTGAACCCAATAGCAGAGTGTTTTTTAAGAGGTTCTTGATGTTTAATATTTATCATCTATAAATAGATCATCTTAAGTCATCACTAAATTATCTTTAATTGGTATGATTAGAACTGCCAAGGAATATTACTGTTTGGAAGTAGAGTAAATATTGCAAGTGTGAATTTATATACAGTCTGCATCATTAAAAAAAATTGCTACACAAACTGCAATTTAAAAACTTTAAATAACTTGTCAGAGGGAATTTATGGAGAAAAGTTTGTGTTTTATGAGATGGCGAAGTGAGATAAGAAAACTGGAATTTGCATATGTGAAACACCAAAAATAAATCAACGTGGTTTTCAGCAAGTAATATGCGAGGTTCCTGCAAACGTAGTACATGTTCCCTGTACCATGGTGCATGTCTGGACTTTTCCTTCCCTGAGGATGAGAAAGGAGCAAACGGCTCCAAAAGGACTGTTCTAAGAAACTGCAGTTTCATCCTTCTTTATTCCAATAGCTCTGATTTGCTGGGGCTTCAATATATAAACAGTATTTCAATAAATCATACCTTGCTTTTTCTTTCTGGCATGGCAGTATCAGGTATGTACAGATTTTTGGTTTGACATAGTAACACTACGTTAGAAATAAGGTAAAATCAGGGATAACTGGGGGAGGGCTGTTAGTAGCCTGAGGCCACCAAGTCTCTCTAAAATTACTATTATCATTCAGTGCTGATCTGTGCTTTTTCTTCTTTATGTTTCATGAGACAAAGTATTAATAAGTTTTCACTTTCATATAGTAGCACAAATCAGCATCAGAAACCAAGAACAAGAGAAGACTGAGGTAAAGAGAGAGCAGTGCGAGAAGCACTGGGCAGAAATAACCAGGAAAAAAAAAAGAATGAGCTACAAGTGTGCACACCGGGGGGACTGGAGCAAAAAAAATGCTCGAAGCTGAATCTCGGTAAAATTCACCCACTAGTGGGTGCAGTAGCTGCCCTTTATTTGTGATAAATGAAACAACTGAGTTCTGCTGACACTCCAGAGAGCTGAAACAGCAGTCTCTACTCAAAAATAGAGATGCATAACTGAGCCTTCCCCTTTTACATCTCCCCATTCCCTCTACCCCAAACAGATGCAAGTAAGGAAGAAGAAAACAACGTACATAGTTCAAAGAAGGACAGAGTGTCTGGCCATGGGAGAGAGCTCTTGGGGCTCAGACTGGCAGCAAGAGGGGATCAGAGTCATTGCCTTTTACTGATTGATGGCTCTGAATTCTGAGAAATAGAACTTACTGCGGCCTAATTTATTACAAAACAAAACAAAATGCAGCCAAACAACAAAACTCTTTAAGTAAAAGGGGTTTGTATCAAAGAATTGTCACTCCAGAACCTACTTGTCTCCCCAGTGAGTAGAACCAACAAGACCAAATTCTGTTTCCCTGACTGTTCATTTCAAACCTGTGCACTCCTCTATTGCCTGGCAGGACAGATCAGGTTTGGATGAGGGCCGGGTACTTAACTGCACTGCCTCTGAATTAACACATTTTGTGCTTGTTATTTGGGTACAGACAATACCTGATCAGTTACTCCTATACTGTTTACCTTTAAACTAGGCCTCGAGTGTCATTTGCTTTAGAGTGAGGTGGTTGGCTCTACTGATCTAGAAGCTGGTCTCACCTGAGGCTCAGAGGTTTGGGTTAAATGGAAATATCCTCAGAGAAAAATAATTGAGGTACTACCCAAAGGAAAATTAAGGAAATTTTCTGTATCTGCAGCATTATTTAAAAGGACACCTCTTTAGTTTCATCAATAGTTTGGTGTAGTTTGTTTCCTAGGTTTTTTATCAACAGCAGAACCATCTTGTGCTATTGTAGATGGTGATTTTGGAGTTCAAATGCAAACCCAAGAAGCAATGAGTTGACTGAAGTCTGTTTATCTGCAGTGCTGCCAGTGATACCCCTCTCATCTCGTACTCGGAATATACCACAAGCATTTATTTCACCTTTGCCAAGGTAGAGACCTGTTGGTGCCATTTTTTGACAGGGAAAATCTCAGGCTTAAGGGCTAGATGACTCGCCGGATCATGCTGGGAATTTATGGCAGAAAGAACAGGGTCCAAGTTCCTAAAACTGCAGAGCAGTGTTTCAACCATATCTGATACACATTTTGTGGATGTGTATTTCTTTTTGTTAGAGATCTGTGATTTTAAAACATCAGGTATTCACACACTTCACCAAACCTGAAGGAAAGAAAGGTCACCATGACTGTTCCGTGTTCAGCGTCTGTGTAGCCAACCAGATGCTCAGTAGCTTAATGAGGGTTCAGGTCCTTGCGTGGACTCGGTGTTTCCTCAAGCTGGGTGAATCTCCAGCTCTTGCTTCTCTAGTGCCATTTGTAAAGGGCTCGTGCATTTTTCTCTCATTTCTGACCTCCTTTTCCCTGTCCCCCTCCCAAATATCCCTGCAAATGCCCTGTACTTTTTGCTTTGAAAACCATACTCGCAGTTCAGGCAGAAAATATGCCGCCTTGTTTCTGAAGCTGTGTTACACCTGGACACATGATACGTTATACAAATATTCCACCTCCATTAAAATCATAGGTCTATTATGCTTTGTAGAATGAAGAATTTGGGGAGGGGGGTCCTTATTAAATATTATGGGTATGATTTCTTGCACTGTACAGGTATTGCCTATCCCATATTGATTCCTATGTTGATAATAAGACAAAGATTTTGGTCAATTGTAACCAGAATAGGAAGGAGCAGGGGGAAAGCTTGCTTTGTTGTGGGTGTCAGCAAGCTGCCATCACCAGGGTGCAAAGACACCGCACGGCGGGTTCCGAATGGCAAGCGAGAGCTGGCACAGGGCCAGGAGCCAGGGCATATCGAAAGAGGCATCTGTGATGGGCTCAGGATCCCCATTCCTGGTGCTCCGAACTCGGGGTGGCAGCTGGGAGCCTCTGCCTTGGACAGAGGCTCGATGCTGTCAGCAGGGTGATTGGCAGCGTCTCTCTCCCCTTAGACTCAGCAGCCTCCAGTTCCTGCTGAGTTTATACCAGCGTGCCCAGCAGCTCATCTCGGAAATAAAAGTACAATCTGGCACGCCGCTCTTAAAAGGTAGCTGACCCTTTGCAGTGCTGACAACATGGAAGAAAATGCTGAGAAATCCCTGAAATTAATCCAATATTCCGTAACCACGTATGGCTAAAAATTAGTTATCTGTTTTGTGCATGACTTCAACTCATACTATGCCTACAGTTGTTGGAATTTTAATTGATATGTATAAAGCAGCTCTGGCTACCTCAAAAAGGACAAGTATTATTCATCTGAATAGAACTGCCCATCCTTTGCAGAAGTGTTGTTTCAAAAGAGGACATTCAGAAATGAGACATTACGTTCCACTCAGTACCATCAGATTTGTACTTATCTAAAGCAAGCAGGCAGAATTTGCATGATAGTTCTTGATCTCTCTTCAGAAATATATATATTTTATTTAATTTCAAGCATGTTGCTTTCATTTCTTCTGCATGGTTTCTGTGAACACTGAATGATCAATGAATACATAATAGCTTTTTTGGGGTACAGGTATGTAATTTAAGAGTGGAGAATAAAATAATGTTCCTATCAGGTTAGCTAATATGGTAGGAAAGAGATTTGCGAGGACTCCTTTTATTGATATAAATTTCACCTCAATTTAGAGAGTTTGCATATGGTCAGTTTAGCGAGACCTGTAAAATCATCTTATACTTGGTGTGAAAGCCACTTCCAAAATGACAAATAAAACCACCCCATTTTGATTTGGTCTGTTATCCCACATATTAAAAGGATCCTGGAGCACATCATACAAACACACAGAGAGATAACTTTACAAAATTATGCACTGCAAAAAGATGATCATCTTCTCAAAAGCACGTGGAAGATAAAGGGAAGCAGAGTATCTTGTACAGACAAATTGGATCTGTCAGGGTGAGCGTTTCGACTGCTGCAGAAAGTGCCAAGTGATTTGTAATAATCACTTTCTTTTTATCGCCTCTAAAAGATGGCACCTTTATCTTTCAGGAGAATGACAGGATAGTAGTCTGGTACTCAGAAATAAATGACTGAACCACCAATATAGCCAGATTGTGTAACTTTTTTCTTTAGTGTTTATGTAGGGTTCCCAACACGAGTATTGATGCTGGTCTCACTTAAAAAAAAAAAAAAAAAAAAAAAAAGAGTGGGAATAGGACAAAACAGGGCTTGAGAAGGCATGAATGTGGCGCTCTGTGGCGAAGTGTAAAAGACAATTGCACCAATTACATGCTGGTTTTGGAACTCCATGTAGCCTAAGTCTATTGAAATATATATTTGTAAGCGGGAGTGGTGGGGAGGGAGGCTGCCCTGGAATGAGGCCTGGAGCTGAAATGCTGTCGTAAAGGCAGAGTTAGAAACCGGCTGCGAGCCTCAAATTTAAAAAAAAAAAAAAAAAAAAGGTTCAGAAACATTTTAATGCCAAATTATATGATACCTTTCATTCCTGTTTTTTTCTTTTGTGCTTAGTTTTCCCTTTAATTGACTGAAACTTTTCCTATTTATGCTACCAACTGGGGAAGCTGGGTTTACTAAAGGCATTTTTATTTTGCTCTATTCTAGCCCAAAAAACTCCTGCTTATGCAACAGCTTATATCTTTAATAACACCAGTGTAACTGCCATCAGTACTAAAAAAAAAAAGCCCCCAGATTTCTTAGCATCAACAAGGCCTGAGAGAACTTGCTGCACTTCTGGGATGTGACAGGAGGCAATTTATAAGGAATTAACTCTGACAGTCACTTTATACAGCTGATTTTCAAAGATCTAGGCACTAAAGATGTGTTAATGAGGGTACTGAGGCTTCATAATTAATTATATTAGCATCTCTTTGTTACTCTCTACAACAGTAGTGCCTGGTTGACATTTCAATAGGAGTCTGGTAGTATTCTTTGTCATTATTATCCAGGAGTACAGTTATACCTTGGCTCCCAGAGGGCAACGTTGCATGTAAATGCCTCTGTGAATTGCAAGGGCCTTTGGATCTCAGTAAAAGCCCTTGAAGGAGACCCTGCTGGATACTGAATGGATGTCAGTAAAATTTCTCTAGTCTGGAGTCTCTCTTCAGATATGGACTCTCCTCCCCTTTCATTTCTCCCTTCCCTTCCCTTCCCTCCCCCCTTCCTTTCCACTGTGCTGGTCCTTCTCACAAGGCTTAAGAACAGCAATATCCAGCACCTTCTGAATGTTGAGTTCCAAACCTCTAAAGGAAGGAATACTGACCTGAACGAAACAGTGAACAAAGTAACCTGAAAACAGGGAATATTTTCACATGCTTGAATTTTCAGTGCAATAAAACCAGTGCTGCCAGAAGGAATCCCAGAAGTGGTGAGTCAGATAATAGATGTATGACTGTGGTGGGAGGGAAATGGTCTTTACTTTGTTTTACATTCTCCCCCCCTCCTTTGTAAAGGGAGATGAAATTATTTTCCAGTCATACCACTGTAAAAACAAACACAGAGTTTAAAGGTTATTTCCTTTGTGTGCTTCTGAGAGACATTTTGGAATCCAAAAGGGGAAGGATGACTTTTTGTCATGGTCTCAAATTCTGCTCTGAAATCTTTTACAGTATCACCTGAGGTGGCAGATGTGCTATTTATTTATTTATATATTCCACTTGCTTGTGTTAATTTAAACAAAACTTACATAAAAATATTGCTGCTTTTCCTCACCAGTTACAGTTGCAACCTTGTTATGGTTAGGTTAAGGGCACAGTTTGACAAACACTTCTAAGTAAGCAAGACTTAGGTAATCTCTTCCTTACCCCTTTTCTTGTTCATTCTTGCCTTGATGGGACCCTCTTTCCATTTTTCATGCATCTGCACCAGGGAACCAGATCAGAGTACTAGTCCGAGTTAAAAATAAATGTTTTTATGGGGACTATTTCTAATTGAAATCAGTTTCCTGATTCAATTTAACATGGGGTTACACAAAAAACCCAGCACTGGCACAATTCAGGGCCAGTGTGAAGGGGAAGAGGGGAGGAATGCGTGGTAAGGAACGCATAAATAGGAACTTCTTCCACAAAACAGTTTATCAAACTATGTCCCGAAAGACTTTACATTCTTCCAGGCCAGAACCACCTCTTTTCTTTGTGTTCAGAGAGCACCTTGCGCGAAGGGATCATAGTTGCAGAACTCTCAGGACTCAGAGCTATTGTAATACCAAAAAATAGTAAGCGTTCCTACAGACTGACACAATTAACCAAATTCCACTTGCAGATCTTCATTGTTGGCAATTCGTGCAGCATTTTATGTAGCCGAAGTTGGAGACTAGTTCTATTCCTGAGTTCTGTCTCCAGCTTTAATAAGGAATAACTCTGAATAATTCTGGTATTCAGTTAACCTACCAATAAAAGAATTACTTTCCTCACACAGCTTTTTATATTTAACAAGATTTTTTTTAAATGAGCTTTGACATTCTCAGATAAAAGCAATAATGTGTACAATGTATTATTACAGCAAGAACTGTATATGACAGATCCCTACATATTTTCCTCTCTTTTGTTTCACCTTTTCTGTCACTATACTCCTACACAAGACTCAAGACACACTGCAAATGTTTGAATAATGCCAACTTGAAACTACAGAATTGTAAATAATGTACTCGCTCTTCGCTGAGCAACGTTGCATGTGTTTATTCTAATCTGGTATTTTCTGGATAGAAACAGAGGTTACTCCCCATGAGAGTTCAGATATCGATAGCACTCTCCATAACAAGGGAAGTTTTTAATGATTCCCACAAAACCAGCTGCCGCTTGGTAACAAGACAATGGATGGAATACACATAATGTAAAATTTTAGTCTCTACTGCTATTCCTGAGGGACCAAATCTCAAAGTGTTACTCAACTTCGTTTAGGATTCAGCAAGCATTTTCCTGCCATAGGACTGAGGAGATGGTAAAGAATAGTTTCAGGAATTGGCCAGAGATAAAATCCTGGAAAGCAAAGGTTTATAAATTGTCTTTGTAGAAATGTTGGTTCCCTCTTAATTTTCCCATGAGTGGAGAGGAGGGAGAAGATCATCTGGAAGTCTCCTTGCAGGAGAACCCACAGAAGCACAGAGTATGGTTTTTCCTAGTCCTCAACAGCGCTCTACCCCTGCTGCTTAGTTATCCTAAAACTTCTATTCAGCATTCATATAAATTTATAATACTGTAACTTCCAGGAATTTTTATCTATCTCTATTGTGTCTCATGAGAGACTCTATCTAGCACCAGAGCTTCTGCCCTAGCTGTGAGGAAATTGTAGCCTTTCTTCAGACAGAGCACCACCGAAGGAAATCGAAGACTAGTAGCTATTTCCCCTATGAATTATTTCAGGGCCTTCTAGATCTGGTTGGCACAGCTATTCCAGAATAACAGCTAACATTAATACTGTAATATTCCAACTTGAAAGTATCTTTGTTTGTGATTGATCATTCCACTCAGGAATACTTCTTTTAAGTGGTCAGATTTTCCAACAACTTCTGTTTAGAGCTTTCATTACCCAGGAGTGTATATAAAATAAAAGCCTCAAACGTAAAAACAAAGCCAACCGCAATATATGTAATTTAATCACCATATTTGAAATAAACATCTTGTTTTTCAGACATTTTCTGTGACAGTGTAGCTCTGTTAAGCTTGGTTGAAAGTCTTCCATTGCCTCAGTGCAGGATGGATTAGCTGTAATACTGTCCTGCAAAACTAACAATTTTGTATCCCTGCAGATAGCTTTTGAACATTGACTGGTGTGAATGCACCAATGAAATCTAAATAGCTGCTTTTGTAACACCCTGCAGGTGTTGCAGATAGTGAAGAGACACGTTTGCATACGCCAATACATGTTTTCAAACAAAACTTCTGCACATTTCAGATCCTATCTTGGGCTGTGAACTCCTCGGGCAAGAGGAGATGGATATTCACACCTGGAAGCAGTAGTAGCATATCTGAACAAGTTGATATTTAAACATTTTTGGGTTTTAGAGACTGCAATTCAGTAGTTCTGGATTTAAAACAGCATCTAGTATGTGTCAGTTGGCACACTTTATCAGAACTTAACAGCCACAGGGCTCCATCTAAGCCAAAGAACGGGACAACATCAGTCTGAGATAGATATAAAATCTGAATGAAAGTCAAGAAGGGCAGGAAACTTCTCCAATCAAATGTGTCTTTGGGCAAGGACTCTTAGTTTCACAATGCAGAATGTAACTTCAAGAGAATTTTCCAATAAACAGCTTCCCCTGATACTCTGGAAGGCACAGGTCAGTTCAGTTCCCTATAAAATTCCCAACTGTACACCTTATGTGAAAAATACGAGCAAAACATTCTTAACCACCCACATGTCTCATGTTGAGAAGTGTCTTAGGTTTTATTGACTTTGAATTTCATTTAAGATTTTTAAGAATATTTTGACTGTCTCTTTGTCTCTAGTATCCAAGAATGAGTACAAACGTAACATGACCATTCAGCTCTTCATAGATTACAAGCAAGTGCTCTGGTAAGTTAAAAACATTGGTATAGGGAAAAAAAAAATATAAAATTATGAGGTTTAGCAACTATGCCTAATGGGAACCTTACCCAAAAGAAATTAAAAAAAAATCCAAATAGATTCACTTGATTTATTCAACTACATGCTATTAGTCACTCCCTGTCGTCTGTGTTACTGAACCACCATCCTGCTTCGAAGACAGTTATCAGCCCAGAAATATTTTCATCCCAGGGTTTAAACTGCAACAACTGTGAGGACACGTGGAAGATTCTTCCGTCATTATCTAACCATTCAGTTCTAATGTGAGCGCTCAACTGGGAAGGTCTGTGAGTAGCGGAGCTGGATAAACAGTTGGAGGGGAGGCATTTGACTGTTTAATATATGTGCCAAACTGTCTTTCTAGGGTCATGGAGGCTCGGCGATTCCCGGGGGCTGTCAAACTGATTACACGCAGCAAACCAGCCGGTGTGGCTCTGCCTGCTGCTCAGAGAAAGCACCGATATGCTAGTCAGACTTTACTATCAAGTACAAGCTTATGTGTGCTTGAGATGTTGGGCAGCCTTCAACTCGCTGGTGTACTCAGTAATTTAAAAGCTTTCACATACTCAAAACAAAATTTTGTCTTGCACTCCAAGGGGGATCTTTGTTGCTAATACAGAGCCCAAGTCTGCAAGTTCTCTGTGGAAGACCAGGCTCCCAGCATAGATGTACAATTGTTAAGCAGTTAGTTGCATTTCAGCAGTGGTAAAATGATCCTTGTTTTATATTTCTCTACAATAATTTCTGTAAAGGCTGTGAGATTCTTTGGGGTGGAAGGCTTTAAAAACATAAGTTGCTATTAATTATATTGACTTGCATGATTTTATGTATGCCCATTTTGCACTGCAGAAATACTTAGAAGGAAATGTACTCTTCTACTTTTTCACACATCATTACATTGTATTTGAGAGGATTTAGCACATTTTCTGATTTCACTTGCCAAATCGGGCGTTCGTGTTTAAAATTTACAGCTGACTTGACATTCCAGAAACTAAGTATGATTACCAATTATGTCTCTGTCTTGCAGTAACATACCTCGCTAAGGAAAGAAATATTAGGAGATCTGAACTTTTACATCAAGGAGCAAATATGAGATTATCTTTATGAAGAAGCTCTCTTTAATCAATTCTTGAGAAAAATGTGCAGTTACTGCTACCCTCCATGTAAATTTTAAGGCCATTAATCTTTATCAGCTACTGCCAAACCCCCCATACATCCAAATAGACGTACAGGAAAACTAACACAAGTTTCTTCATTCATCTGACAAAGTCATTGCCATCTGGAAGGCTGCGAAGACCTAACTCCCTTATTTGTCAACACCAGAGTACTCACGCACTGAGTTTGAAAGATGCCACATACAGTATAGTTTTGCAACTTGAACCGTGCAACCGGAGGTTCAAACAAAAGCAGGAATACTAATGCTGATATATGGAGGGAAAAGAACTATTTGCGACACAGGTAGCATAGCTACTTGGACAGTATAGTTCAGGAAAACGTTACTATTCTATTATATTTGATGTAATCAGAGCTGAGAAAGGTCATAGAAGATGAGAGGAGGAGGATATCATCTATTCTAAATACATTCACACACACCCCCCCATATCATAGGATTATAACTGTACATTTTCACCCTTCAACAGTTATTCAGAGACTAAAACTGCCTTAGAGGTTAGTTACAAATAATGAAAAACATTAGAAAGAAGTGTCGGGAGGTAACTGAGTATTTATCAATTAAACCTCTAAGTAATTATTATTCTTTTGCTTTGTGTCAGGGATAGTAAACACAGTTCCTTAGTAGGTCTAAGCATCATACGTAATTTTTGAAAGTAACAGCAGGTAACTCGTGTACCAGCAAGGCTTTATACCACCTAGATGCCATTTTCCTTCCTTTGTAATGGAACTACATGGGGCTTGGGGTACCTGCACAGAGGAACAGTTTCAGACCAAGCTGAGAGTTGCATTGCTACTCTCTTCTTCACAAATATTTGATTCATGTTCCTCCTGAGCATACATGTTAACAATTCAGCAAGAACAAACAGTAAATCAATTCAGCTGCAAAAGCCGCTGGGTGCTCTCCTCTCACCCTTCCTAGGTCTCAAAGCTACTTGAACTCAGTGGCTTAATTTTACTACTTCATTTACTTCTCTGTAAAGCAAGGAGGAAAGTGCAGAGAGGGCATCATCCTGTGAATTGTTGTCAAATTCTTTGAGCCAAGCCCCAGAAGCATGTAAGTACCTATTGTTTTGCAACCTTTTGTGAAACAAACCCTGAAGTTAGGCCACTGTTGTACTGTATAAGAGAGTCTCTTTTGAAAAGCAGAAAAGAAAGGCTGCTAACACAATTGTACCTGGTCAGTTGGAGTGAAAGGATGTATAATTGGAGAAGAAGTGCTGATGTTAACATAACTTTTCTAACAGGAAAAGAACTGAGGAAGACTTAAGACAAAAGGCTTATTAGGAAGTTGGGGACAGTACATCACCACCACTAAATTGAAGAAAGCAAACAAAGGAAAGTAACTATGTGAAAGAACACTACTTCCTCCAAAAAAAATTGAACTCTCTGCTTTCTCTTTTTGCATGAAAGCATAGGTTTGTATTTTGTCTCAAAATTAAATACATTTTAAAAGTGGTTCTTTTAATATTAATATATAATTAATGTATATTCTTTTTGTGTATACATATATATATTTAGTATAATAGCTAGTTTTAGGGTAGGATAAACAGATAGTGGAAATGTTTTTAACAGTACAGCAGTTAAAATTCATGATTACTTGAGTTCAGATACATCAGTGGGACACTTTAATCACATACTTCGGGAATACCTAGTAATTTATAGACTCAATAAGGGATTCTAGTAAGGAGCAGGCAGATGCCACTTGGATCATCATGTTCCTGCTTGGAACTGGCTTTCAAATATGGCCCATATTTTCAAATTGTGGATCTTCAAAGGCTAATCTAGGGAAAGACAATATAATAGTAAATTACAGGTGAGAAAAAGAGGGGGAAAAGTCAAGCAGATAGACACAACTGCGTAGTAAAGAGACTCAAGGGCTACAGAAGGAAGAAAACCAAGCCAGACAAATGAGCTTACCTTGTCTGAATATGAAGATATCCATTATTAATTAATCTTGGGAGATGCAGACAGTGTATGAGGGAAGTTATCCCACTGTGATGTGCTTCAGAAGGCCTTGAGACATCCCCCTTGGGAAGGCTTTTATAATCTTGCATTTATAAAGTTGCAATGCTTTCCTTACCTTTTGTACCCAGCAGTTAAGAGAGCTCATTGCTGTACGTGAAAGCAGAGGATGAACGGATGGCAGCTCCTCTCCTGCTGTTTGCACGGGGAAGCACAATACAAATTGTGGACACGCGGCAGCAGTTGTGGGTGGCAGTAGAAGCAAGGACATAGCTGGTGGGAAGTGACAGCTGGGAATACAAAAGAAAAAGCAATTGGGATTTGAAAGCAACAGGTGGGAGCAGGAATCAGAAAACTATAGTTAAGTCCTCTGCAGAGACAGGAACTAATCCAGGCCTTGTTGAGTAAGTCCATTGGAAGGGTAACTTGAAAAGGTAACAAAAGGAAGCAAGCAGGGAGAACATGGTAATATTGTGTGACTGGAAAGCAAACACAAAAGGCAAGTTCTTACTTCATTAAAGTTGTCCTTGTTTCTTAGCCTGATCTGTATCATAATATTTATCTGTGAATAATGTGCTGTGTGCTTTGTTAGAAAAGAGTGGCTCAGCTGTTACTTTAAGAATGAAACAGAGCTTGCTGTAGCTGCGAAGCCGCAATGAGCTCTTCCATGACAGGTGGACACGAAAGGGACAAAAAGGGTTATTTAAAGTCTGCTTGCTCTTGGTGCAGTGGCAGGTGTGCTGGCAGACGGCTGGGCTCAATGACCTTCTAGAGTTGTGCTGCCACATTAACCGAGTGGGTTGGGTATGACTGACAGGGCCTCTGTGCCCTTAAAATGTAACGTCTGAAGTTAGTGCACTGGGTCATGTTCCAGCCAAGGGAAGCAGTGCAGTGACATGGGGGTCGCTATGTCCCCTGAGCAGGGCAGGGTGGAAATGCGACCTCACCTCATGCAGCCTGTCACGGACAGGAGGTGCTGGGGCTGGTCCGGAGGGGCCACCTCAGGCAGTGGGGCTGCTCGGGATGCCTGCCATTTCATGGAATCACGGAATTGTTGGAGTTGGAAGGGACCTCTAGAGATCATCCAGTCCAACTCCCCTGCCAAAGCAGGGCTGCCCAGAGCACATCACTCAGGACTGCATCCAGGTGGAGCTTGAAGATCTCCAGAGAAGGAGACTCCACACCCTCCCTGGGCAGCCTGTTCCAGGGCTCTGTCACTCTCACCAGAAAGAAGTTCCTCCTCATATTTGAGTGGAACTTCCCATGTTCCAGCTTGTGCCCGTTGCCTCTCGTCCTGTCACTGGGAACCACTGAAAAGAGTCCGGCTCCATCCTCCTTCAGCCCACCCTTTAGATACTTGGAAGCATTAATAAGGTCTCCCCTCAGCCTTCTCTTCTCCAGGCTAAAGGGCCCCAGCTCTCTCAGCCTTTCCTCAGAAGGGAGATGCTCCAATCCCTCCATTATCTTTGTTGCCCTACGCTGGACTCTTTCCCGTAGTTCTCTGTCTCTGTCTCTCTTGAACTGGGGAGCCCAGCACTGGCCACAGTATTCCAGTTGTGGCCTCACCAGTGCAGAATAGAAGGGGAGAATGACCTCCCTCGACCTACTGGCCACACTCTTCCCTACGAAGCCCAGGATCCCATTGGCCCTCTTGGCGACATGGGCACATTGCTGGCTCACGGATAGTTTACTATCCACCAGGACCCCCAGATCCTTCTCCTC
>JAHREE010149910.1:45371-57271 GCA_033628505.1 Tringa tobata | reverse complement strand
GCGTGGTGCTGCCCCGCCGGGCGGGGATGGAGCGGCCGCCGGGGCCCTGCCCGCCCCGGCGGGGAAAAGCCACGCGGTGCTCGGGCGGCGCCGGCGATGGAACCCGCCCGCCCCGTCCCGTCCCCCACGTGCGATCGCGGCAGCGCCGGGATTTTTTAAAGGTCGCCGCGCCGTGTGGGGGGGTTTCCTCCCGGCCGCCGCGGGAAGGGCGCAGCGCTCTCCTTCCTCCCTCCGCCGGGTCGCGCCGGCGCCGGTCACACACGTGCTGCCGCTCTCCGTTAACGCCGTGGCGGGGGAACGGGGCAGCCCATCCACCCGCCTCACCGGGCAGAGCTGTCCCCGAGGGCGGGCTGAGCGTTACCGGGGAGGCGTGAGCGTCCTGCGCCGCGCCAGCCGCCTCCCGCCGCCGCTCATTCATCCTCCCGGCGCGGGGGGTAGACGGTCCTCCGGTAACCCGGGCTTCACCGAGGAAATACCTGCCAAACGGCGGCTTTGAAGTTGGTCTTTTTTGTTTGTAACCTTCCTTTCTGAACGTTCTTTTTTTTCTTTTTTTTCGGTGGCGCGTTCGCGGTGATACTATTTCTATCGATAATTCTGTCCAATCTGAATTATTCAGCGTTCCTTCAAATGCGTTGGTCTTAGGAGATAGGGCTGGCCACTTTTCAATTAAATTGTTATTAATCTCTCGTGATTGACTTGTCACTTAAGTCGACTCGTAAAACTGTGGAGGGGAGCGTGAGCTGCGATTTGTAGGGCATGAACTTGCTCTGAGGGCTGTTTCGTCAAACTTTTCTGCGCATCAGCCATAAAACACTCTGGAAGTAGCTGAAGCTTTAAGGCCTGATAACACTTAGGACATTTAATAGAAATACCTCCGTGCTTCTAAAGTAGATGACTAGAAAAAGGTCTTAAGCGAAAACTCCGGGTGATTTGTCAGAATGAAGGGATTTTTGATGCATTTTCGTTTGTTTTTCAGAAAAAGAGCAACAGGAAGCAATTGAACACATTGACGAAGTACAGAATGAAATAGACAGGTAAAGGAACTTGAAGTGTTTTAGCAGAAGTTAAACTGTAACTTTCAAAAATAAATATGTCGATTAAAGTAAGCATTCGGGATTAGTTTTCACGCCCTTTAAACTCCACTAAGATATACTTGTGTTCT
Source organism: Tringa tobata (assembly GCA_033628505.1). Taxonomy (NCBI): domain Eukaryota; kingdom Metazoa; phylum Chordata; class Aves; order Charadriiformes; family Scolopacidae; genus Tringa; species Tringa tobata. The sequence continues at coordinate 56,109 of JAHREE010149910.1, read as the reverse complement.
GACTTGATTAGATGTAAGGAGTATTTGTGTATAAGAAAACTCCCTGAAGTCATATGTTGGTTTCTTGTTTAATTGTGTAAAATTAGAAAGGTAGAAAGTTGAGTTTAAAATTTTAAATCAATTGTAGTAGTTTTGATAATAGAAACTTATTTCATATTGGTTTTTCAAGTTAATGCGTTTGCCGTTCTACGAAAGTATTTTTGTGTTTGTAAGCAGAACCAGGAACTTGGTTGAAAAGTTAGCTTTTATTAAGCATTTTTTTGTTACATATTCATGCGCTTGTAGAATAATATATAGAAAGTGTCACTGAAACATTAGTTTGATATGCCAGAATCTCTGCAGGCTCTGTTGGTATTTGCCTGGATCTTTCTGCTGTGCTCCAGAGCCTGCAGGTGACTGTTGAGGCTCTGGCCGGTGAAGCTGTTGCAGTATCAGGGCTCTGCCTGTTTAATAAAGTGATTAAATGTGATGTGTTCAGATTTTACTTGCGTGGGGTGCAAAGTTGCTTTGCTGTAGCTTGTTCGCCCGCTCAAAAGTTATAAAGAGCAGGTGATGGTGTTAGGTGTTACCTGTCTTCAGGTCTTTTGCAAAAAAAAATGTTTAAGAGGCAAAATACTACTTGGCTTTGTATAAATAAGGGACTGTCCCTCGTGTAATGCTGCAAAACACACAATGTGTTAAGAACGTTTAATTTGTTTCATTAAGATCGGTGTGATTGCTTCTGGTAGGGTGTTTCTTAATAGCAGCAACAGGCTTGGGGCTCGGTTTTGTGTTAAAAAGCCCAGTTGTTGAATGCGGCAGACTAGTCTCATCACACCCATTCAGTTTTTAGCAAATTACTGATGATGCGGCTTTGAGTTTCAGTTCTCTCTCCCATGGTTAACGTGGCTCTTTCTGTTACAGACTGAATGAACAAGCCAGTGAGGAAATTTTGAAAGTAGAACAGAAATACAACAAACTCCGCCAACCATTCTTCCAGAAGAGGTCAGAATTGATCGCCAAAATCCCAAACTTCTGGGTAACAACATTTGTCAACCACCCACAAGGTACATTCTTAATAGCCCTCTTTTTTTTCTGTAAATTCAGCGTTTGCTTTCTTATGTGCTTTGCAGCTCTGAGGGTTTTCTAGAATTTTGGTTGGGCATACATTTAAACAGAAGCCTGCTTCATGTGCAAATACTTGTGTTTTGTCCTAGTGTACATTTTAGAAGCCTTTTCTTTCTTGCACTTGTTGACCAAAAGAACATCTCATTCACTAAAATCCTCTGGTGGTTTTATTTCTGCATTTTAAATGATAAGTTTCCCACTTTTTTTTTCAGTTAATTGAGCCTTTTAAGCTGGGGGGGGGGAGGATTCTAGTTTCTTTGGGTTTTTTTTAATTGGAGGTGAGCTCCTTAGGATGCTTGACAATAAAGTGTTTTTACAAAACAAGTTGGTAGACTGCTTAGATTGGGCAAACTACATGTGTGAAAATCTGCTTCAGAGAGAAGGGCAGATGTAAACATTGAACTACAACAAGCAAACATAATGTTTTCTCAGCACGTGCAAATCACACAAAAGCTAACAGTCTTTTGGCTGGTAATGTGAACAAAATGGGCTACAAGAAGTTGGCTTGGAGAGATGTGTTGCTATTAAAATCTTTCTTACTTTCAAATTCCTATATTTCACCTGCATGATACACATTTTGTGGCTTTGTTAATGTGGGATTCCTGATTCTGTCTTAGTATCTGCACTGCTGGGAGAAGAAGATGAGGAAGCACTGCATTATTTGACCAGAGTTGAGGTGACAGAATTTGAAGACATCAAATCAGGTTACAGAATAGATTTTGTAAGTAAATAATTCCTTCACTTGTGATTTTTCTGGGGTATTTATTAAGTGTAATTGCATATTTGGTTGTAGTTTGTAACTTAATCTCTTCAATTATCCATTTAGTGCTAGGTTTGACTTGGCACGTGTGTTTATGTGATGTGGGTTCTAATTTTTTTGTTTTCAACTCTGCAGTATTTTGATGAGAATCCATACTTTGAAAATAAAGTTCTCTCCAAAGAGTTTCACCTCAATGAAAGTGGAGACCCATCTTCAAAATCAACTGAGATCAAATGGAAATCTGGGAAAGTATGTGTCTGTGGATCTGGGAAAGATGATTGCTGCTCTGTGTGATACCCTTTACCTGAATTATGTTCCTTTTACCTTTTTTTTTTTCTTCTGTTTGAAATTGCTTTGTCCTCCCTCTTCTTTCTCTCTCAACCCCCTTGCTGCTTCTCTACGTAGTTCATGCCCATCTTGCAGGGTTTGGAATACTCCCTTTACGTGGAGATCTGTAGTGAATTCTTTTGTCCAGTTGAGCACCACAATGAAAACAGTAAAAGTACAAGTATGACCAGATGGAGAGATTAACAAGTGCATTGGCTTGTCCGCCTTTGGTGCGGATCTAGACTGTGTTTTGTTGTTTTCTTAAGATAACTATTGAATAAGTAATTCCAAGGACAGCAGGGTTTGGGGGATCAGATGGGGGGGGGTGGTGATTTTTTTTTTTTTTCTCTTTATTTCCTCAACTTAATTTCCAGACATTGTATCTTAGCAGAAGTTGCAGCCACACAGTAATGTGAGCATATCTTTCATCCAGACAGTATTGAAACATACATTCTGTAGTTTCCATAAAAGTTGGGAGCACTTTCATGTTATCCTGAAGATTTTGTAATGAGTTAAGTTGCTGCTTGTTTTGTCATCTTTGGGTTGAGAAGAAAACTTCATCTTTTTTTTTATTGAGAACTAGAACTTTTCCTCCTGTAGAAGAAGTTATGGTTCAGTACAAACTAGCTGAATGCGATCTTTACAATATACCACAAAATCAATGTGAATTCTGGTGGTGTACTTCATTAAATGGTCTAAACCTATAAGTAATGTGATTCTATCAAGAAAGCAACTACTAGAAGTTTAGAATTACCATGTGATCAGAGAAAGAACACATTAAATAGCAGATAGTAATCTTCTTTTTAAACTTAGCAAATAGATTGTTGCAAACTTTTTAAACTTCTGGGGTAAGGGGCTATATAAAGGACTCGTATGTTCTTGTGTGTGTTTAGGAGTTTGTAGGTTTTTTTCACTTTACTACAAAGAATGGCCTGAAGACACCTAAACGTGGGAAATCTTGGATAAGGAGGCTAGGCAGTTCTTTATCTCAAGTTAAAGACAGAGCTTAGAGTTGTGGGGACTGAGTGTTTCTTAAATTGTGCGTATGTAGCAGTCATAGTGTTTAACTACAATTACAGCTATTCCCAGAGTAGCATTTAGCAATTGTGAGATCTTCTAAGTTCAGTGTGTCATTAAACACTTGTCATATTTGTGCTTCCCTGTGACAGGGGAGCATAAGTCAAATGCAAGATCCTGTGAATTTTCAGTATTTCGGTGGAGGTCATTAAAAGAAACAGGCAGTTTCTTTTAACTGTTTTACTGTTTTCTCATGTTCATGAGAAATGGAAGTGACTGAGTGGTATCTTTTTCTGTGAGTCATTTGGGTTCCAAATGTTTCTTAAAGACCTCTCCCTGAAAGAGGGAGTAGTAAGTGACTTCTTGTAGTTGTTCAGACAAGTACGTTTCTAAATGGCACTTATTTAAAAAAAAAAAAAAAACAAAAAAAACCAAACATCTAAAGACCACTTACTTAGGGAACTCAACTTTCTTTTCAGGATCTGACAAAACGTTCAAGCCAGACACAGAACAAAGCCAGTAGGAAGAGGCAGCATGAAGAGCCAGAAAGTTTCTTTACTTGGTTCACTGACCACTCCGATGCAGGGGCTGATGAACTAGGAGAAGTCATCAAGGATGACATCTGGCCAAACCCATTACAGTACTACTTGGTGAGTGTAGCACTGAGTTGTTGATCTGTCCTCGTAATGGCACTGTGAAAGTGAATTTGATCACCGTTGTTAACAATGCGTATGTGTTTTTAAGGTTCCTGATATGGATGATGAAGAAGGGGAGGGAGAGGAAGACGATGATGATGATGAAGAGGAAGAAGGATTGGAGGATATTGATGAAGAAGGAGATGAAGATGAGGGGGAGGAAGATGAAGATGATGATGAGGGAGAGGAAGGAGAGGTGAGTAACCTTACCCCTTCCATCTCTGGTGTATGAGGATCAAAAGAAATTTCTAAGAGGGATTTTGTAAGAATACTGAGCCATTGCTACAAAGGTAAAATGGTTCTTTTCTGTGTAATCACTGACTGCATTTGGAGGGGAGAAGCAGAACTGTTACTACCTTAACTTGTGGAGTGGTTTCAGTGTAGGAATGTTTGTGTATATGAGAAACAGTGCGAATAAGTAGTTTTAGCAAACTTGTAAGAAGTGCTCTAGAAGAACTAGGATATTAGCATAACAAATTCTCATTTAATTAGTGAACATTCTAGCAAGACTTGACTTTTGTTGATACATCCAGTTCTGTTATCCTCCCACTTGTTGGTTTACTTCTGCCTACGGCGAGCTTAGCTAAGACTCGGGAATTACAAATTTTCTGTAGTGGCAAGTGGGATTCCAGGGGCAGCATTCGGGGTGCTGCTAACTTAAAAAGTTTAGAATGTCTTTGTTTCTGGTAATTGGGCGTGGTGTGTCTGAATTTCAGCAGCAAAAAAATTACTTGTATTGAGGTAGGGCTGTTGTGGGCACCAGAGTACTGGGCTCTATTATGTCATCTGGAACTCAGTATCCGAAAGCATTTTGCTTTCGAAAGTTTAAAATGAGTGGGGCGGAAAAAAGATCACCCCTTCACTTTCTAAACGATAAAGTTCTGTAAATGTAGAGATTCTAAGTCACAGTAGTTTTTCAAACTTGATGTTTTTTTCAACGGGACATCTGATTATTAACTGATTTTTATGTAGATAGGAACTCACAGCAAGTTACTACTCCTTAGTGAAGAGAGAGGTCATCATAGAGCATGCCATGAGTAACGGTGTAGGGCCGTAGTCTGCAGAGTAGTTATCACATTTGATAGTTCGTGCTATCTGAAGTTTAGTGATTAGATTTTTTTAATTGTTGCTTATCTTTCAACAGGAGGATGAAGGAGAAGATGACTAATTGAACACTGATGGATTCCAAACCCCCTTTTTACCTTTTTAATTTTTCTCCAGTCCCTGGGAGCAAGTTGCTGTCTTTTATTTCTTGTGCTCAGTCGCCTTGTTCTCTTGAGGTCTCTTTTTCTCTCCTCTACACCATGGTTCACAATTTATTTTGGGGGAAATACCTTGAGCAGAATACAGTGGAAAAGAATCTCTACCGGTTTCTGTTTCAAGTTCATTTTTATCCCTTTCTGTCTCAAAACAAAAACTGTTTATGGAATCAACACACCATGTTCTGTGGGAAAAAAGAAAACCTTCTGCTCCCTTCACTCTGCTGGAAGCTGAAGAGTGCTAGGCCCCTGTGTAGTAGTGCATAGAATCTAGCTTTTTTCCTTCTTTCTCTGTATATTGGGCTCAGAGATTACACTGTGTCTCTATGTGAATATGGACAGTTAGCATTTACCAACATGTATCTGTCTACTTTCTCTTGTTTAAAAAAAAGAAAAAAAACTAAAAAAAAAAAATAAAAATAAATGGGGTTATAGAAGGTCAGCCGGGGTGGGTTTCAGATGTTTGGGTGGGTTAAGTGGGCATTTTGACAACATGGCTTCTTCTCCTTTGGCATGTTTAATTGTGATGTTTAACAAACATCCTTGCAGTTTAAGATGACACTTTTAAAATAAAATCTTATCCTAATGATGACTTTGAGCCCTGCCACTTGATGGGGGAATCAGCAGAACCTGTAGGATCTTATTTGGAATTGACATTCTCTATTGTAATTTTGTTCTTGTTTATTTTTAAATTCTTTTTTTTTTTTTTTTGTTTCACTGGAAAGGAAAGAAAGATGCTCAGTTTTAAACGTTAAAGTGTACAAGTTGCTTTGTTACAATAAAACTAAATGTGTACACAAAGGGACTGGTTGGTCTTCACTGAAAGAAACAGTTTTAATATCCCGTTTTGAACTTTCTTGTAGGTTCTTGGCATTTTTGGGGGCATTTGGTCAGTATTTATGTAGTGCAATGCAACCTTGTGGCTGCGTGGACTGATAATCAGTTCATTTAGTTTCCACTAACTATTTCACTACTTGGAGGATGTTTCTTTTGGTAGTTCCTACTGCACACTCCATTTCTTGAATTACCTGTGTTCAGGGTTGTAGGGTGCATATGCCTTGTGTGAAGACAGAGGTTTATATTCATGTTTTGCAAAAAGAAAAATCACTTGCTGCTTAGATTTTATTTTTTTTAAGTAGTAATGTGCAGTACTGTATCTCCAGTAAATCAGTTTGCATGAAAATATCATGCAAGCTCAGAATGAAAAGATTTAAGGGGTCTTATAATAAGATTTGGGTGTTTTTGTAAGTCTTTCCAGTTGAAAATAAATCTGAAGTGCAAGATAATTTTTGGGCTATTTCAAAGAGCAAGTTTCTTCGCAAAGCTCGTGTATAAAAAGTTGCTACTTCACTGCTTTCTTTCCTTGGTAGCAGCATGTATATATGCTTTAGATGTACTCTTCTCTTTTTCATTTTAAGAGACTGCATTTGAGTAGCTTGTAACAATTTCACATAGAGGTTGTTGGTACTGGTATTCCACAAAGTGTAATGAAAATTGTTTTAACATGCTGTGCTTTTGAAATATTTAAAAAAAAAATGTTGTATCAGCTAATCTAAAATTCAAACAGCTAGTTCTCTTTGGATGTGTAGAAAAGACTGTCTTCTGGGAAGACTTGCTGTTTTATTCTCTGATTCCTTTTCCTCACAGAATTTGCTATAGTCAAATTCGGCTTTTTTTTTTTTTGATGCTTAAGAATACACTTAGCAGAACAAGATTAATCTCTATTTGAGACATGCCCAAATGACATGTGTGGGGTGAACATTCTCTTAAGTGTCTGGTCCAGCTTGGATTCAGTCCAGTTATCAGAGACAATGCAACATCCAGTCTGCATGTGATCAATGCAAAAATAAGAACCATTTACTTTATTCCATCTCAACAAAAGCTTCTGCCCTGATCCTGCTTGCAGAGCAAAGTGAAATGTTAATTGATAATGGTTTCTTACCATCTAGAGAGAAGAAACAAAACCTATGAAGTGTATAAATTTTAGATTCTTTCTCATTTGATTCCATTTTGTACAACTGAAAACTGCTTCCTGTTGTGGTAGAGGGTCGATGTGCTATTACTTGCCATGATGCCTCATTACTTAATTTTTATGTAGTCCTAATTGATTGTAGTTCTTCAAGGAAAATAGTATTTTCCTAGGCTTCAATGCTTCAGGAAAAATATTGTGTCATTGTTACACCCCTGTTGGGTTACTAGCAGAAAACCTATAAAAACTTGTTTTGAAAGTAATCAAAGCTTCAGGTTCTGTGAAGTCAAATACCATGAACAAGAAATGAGAAGTTGGATAATGAAATGCTACTTTTGAGATATTTTTTTTTTTTGGTTGCACATTCTTTAGGATTTTACAGGGTGCCAAAACACTCTTGCTACTGTACTGATAATAGTGAATTTCCTGTGAAACTTAAGGGCTTACTCTTGGCAAAGGCTAAAGAGTGCTCCTGGCTAACATGGTAAAAGAATAAACCATATTTGTTAAGTCTAATCTTAATTACTTTTTTTTTTTCCTAGCAATGGAAATGAGTAGGGATTAACACATCTCTCTGCAACACTGAAGAAATACCACAGATGGCCATTGTGTGCTCTGACTGTTCACTTAATGTCTCTAATTTGGCTGATAGATGTAATGGGTGTCCATTTTTACTTGATTTAATTTGTATATACACATAAAGAGCATTTAGAGGTAGACATCCACCTTGGATAAGAATGGGAGATTCATTCTTATTAAATATCTATCTGTATCTCTCATTAATTCCCCACAGCTGCTTGATCTCCTTGCATCTAGTTAATCCTGCCAAGTGAAATTTGTCAGAGGTGGAAGCTGAATTCAGGCTTTGCAGCCTGGATTTCCAGGGTTAGAGTATAGACTTGGCAGCAATTAAATAAAGGTGAAGCTACTGTGCTGGGGCTGTATGACTTAAATGACTCAAAGGTTATTTTTATTTTGTTTGAAGTTTATTTGCTATAAAATGGCATCTTTTGTCTGTAATTTCTAGTGCTAAAGGAAAGCAAGTACATCCATGTGTGTGTAAATACAGTTAGAAAGGTTTGGTTTTTTAAAACATCTGTGTGCTTATTCATACTTGTCAACATAGTTTTTGTCCCTGTAAACAAGCATTATCTGAATTGATTTCTCAGTCATTTATGCCATTCATTTGAATCTGTAAGCTTCTCTTTGTACTGCACTAAAACAGGTGCATAACGATAGTACTTTTGTTTATTGGATACTGTTCCTCAATTTTGAAGCCATGCTTTTTTTTTTTTTAAGACTGAAATCAATGAAATAATTTCTCTGATGTACCTTCAAGATATCCTTCTGTTTGAAGGAATTAAAGTACATTTAACTGTTACTTGATGTTACCATTTCTAAGAGTCTTTTTCAAAAGAATCAGTTACTAGTCCTAAACTCGGCATCGTCTTTGATGAGTGAGGTTGACAGTGCTCCCTTCTCTTATGGCTATCAGTGACAGGAGGTCCCAAGTGACTCTGTAACAAGATGCTTGCTTCCTCCGGGGAACAAATTTATGATTAATCTCTTGCCCTCCCTCTCCTGGATTAAAAATGGAAACTTCTAAGACTTTTCTCTTGATCCATCACCTTCTCTGCTGGAATATACTCTAATGGAGGGAGCCCTGTAAGACATATAACTCCCGGAGCCTTAGCAGAGCCGGTGGGGCTCCGGCCTCCCCAGGCAGAGCTGTACCCGCTGGGGGCAGCTCCCCGCGGCACCGTGGCCCCGGGAGCTACCGGGAGGGTCCCTGCAGCCCCCGGCACGGGCTGTAGCAGCGCTTCCCCCGGGGTGCTCCCGCCTGCTGATCCGGGAGGGCTATTCCCCCGGCCGGGAAAGAGCATAAAACGGCAAAGTTGGCCACGGTGGGAGGCAGAGGGCTCCGGGAAGCGAGGGAGTCCTTCCCCTGCGTTTCTTTTCTCCCCCTTTTTAAGCGCTCGCGTACCCGCAAGCGTAAACGGCGAGAGGCTTTCCTGGAGCCGTAATTCGCCTACGAGCCGGTGCCGCACACGTCCCTTCTCCTCGGGTTTAGCGGAGGGCAGGGGCTGCCGGTTCACCGCTAGGGCATGCCTAAACCCCCCGGCAACCCCTCCGGGGAGGCGCCCGAAAGAGACCGCACAGCTGGATCCCGGGGGGCTGGGAAACGGCGGCCCGCCCGCCCCCGGGGCCGCTCACACGCTCCCCCTTCCCGGCGGCGGCACCACCGCACCTGGGGGACGGGGGCTGAACCGGGGCCCGCAGTGTCCCCGGTACCCGGAGGGGTCATGCCCTGCGGGATCCTGGAAGGGCTAGACGGGCAAGTTGTGCGCTCGCCTCTGCGACACTCGTTTTCCCGTGGGACAGAGGTTACCGGGTGGGCAGGAACTGCTGATCCCACGCACCGGCTCCCCTCTATCCGCAGGGGATGGCTGAACCATGCCCGTGGGATGGGCTGAGGCCCCGGCTGGGATGCTGGTGGCCAGGGACATCTCTGACCAGGGTGGGGGAAAAGGGCTGGAAAGCCAGAGGACACATCGTCCTCGCTCGGGGGTAACTCTGATACCCCCAGCCTGGGGAGCTCCTTCAGCCACATGGTCCTCAGCCTGCTCCGGCTCCCCAGCCCTTCCTCTGCCTCAGCTGGAGGGGTATGAGACCTGGAGGAAAGAGGGGGAGTCCCCCTGTGAACCCCAAGGGCAGTGGGAGACAAACCAACCTCTGCTGAGGGCTCCCACCAAACCCCTCTCCAGCTGACAGAGCCCTGATCCCCGTCTGCTGGGCCAGGCTTTGCCTGCTGCAGGTAACAGTGGTGTCCCTGCTCCTCCCAAATTCAACCCACACCTACTGGTTTGACCTTCCCCTTCCAGTACTTCCACTGAAAGAACGGGCTAATTAAAATCATTCCTTAAAGACTAAGCAGGGCCTGGACCATGTTACAGATAGCAACAGGTTTCAGAAGAGTTTATATTAATAAAGCACTTGTTCTATTAACAATAGGAGCATGTTCGAGGGTTTTATAGAACTTTAAGGCTTTATTACTTCAACTCAGTGAAGCTAGATTTAAATTTTACATTTTCTGATGATTTCCTTTTACTAATTATTCAGTTGCAGATCATTTACAAAATGCTTATGCTAGAAAAAAAAACAGAACAAACTGTTTTAATTAAATAAAAGGAAAACATTTCTGTTTATTAGTACAGTTCTAAATTTGTATGTGGGAATACTATTACCTCTAGACGCCTTCTGACTCAAAGCTGTGTATTGCTCCAGGACTGAAAAAGCATAATAGTGCGATAATAATATTAGGTAATACTGCCGAGGAGGGATCTTACAAGGGGTGGTCTTTACCACCTGAAAGCAATAATTATCTTTTTCACTTCTTTTAAACACTGGGCCTCTGGCATGCAGTGTTATCAGTTCTGGGTGACACGATAGCAGTACAGCAGCACAGTGTTTTTTCCCTCATGAGAGCTGGGGGACTACTGCCAGCCTTGTCGGTGCATTTGAGTTATTTTTTCACTCAAATATTGAGCTGAAACCCCAGATCCTACGTCTAGGGGGCCAGTTCTGCAGAGAAAAAGTTAGTCAG
>JAHREE010149910.1:0-35688 GCA_033628505.1 Tringa tobata | reverse complement strand
TTCTTACTCTTTCTCCTTTGGCTTTGGTGATTGAGGAAACTGCATTCTTTTATCATTGCGACTCTTCAAGACGTGAGATGCCTTTTTTCTAGAAAGGAAATGTTTTATCCTAGACCTTTAAAAGCATTTATTTTAAAGGATTTGACCCTATGAAAAAAATATAGTGGGAATAGTTTTGCGTGACCACAGACAACCTGTTTTCATGCTATTTCCCTCCAAGCAGAGGTGATGACCAACTGCAAGAAGTTGTCTGTGGTTATGCTGGATCATGACAGAGGAGAAAATTTGGATGCAGGTGTTCAGGTCTGATGTGGTGATTCCAGAGGATGATGCACCATAATTCTCTTTCTGTTCCTAGTGTCTGAAGAGGCTGCATGTTGAGGAGAAGTCTTGCAGCTCTGCGCTAACAGAATTTCCAGTCCCGGCATCTCCAAGGTAACTATGGACAGCATGGGCTGTCTTGGGTCACAGATTAAAGAGGCACCAAGCTCAAATTTTTGAGCATGCGGTCTAAAATCGTGCTCTGGGTATGCTTGGTTTCTCAGCAGCAGAATCTTAATGTTGAGTTTAGACAATATCTGCTCTGAACTTCACTGGTCAAAATGCCTGCTGTGCCTTATCTGCTTATTAAACCCGATTCTGAGCCTGTTGATGGGCTGTACACTGCAATGTAATAAATGACTTTAGTAGAAGGTAAAGTCGCTTAACTGTCTTCAAGTGCTTCCATGTGTTTGAAGTTTTACGGTGTAGCATATTTAGATGTGTCTGTGTTCTAAGTAACACATTTCAGAAACACTTTTGGCATGCCTCACACTTCTGTTTCTATTGATATGCAAGATACACTGTCTTTCATTATGTAGGGAGGTTGTTTATAGTCCATGATAGTTGTGTATACACAATTTGTGCGTAGCAAGGATTTACAGTAGTAAGTATACCAAAAACAAGACAAGTAAAAAAATAATAAAAATTGTTGAACTAATACTGACCAAAAAAGCACAAATAGCAAAATCTATCTAAGCTTATTTTGCAGGTCAGATGCTAGAATTATGTACATAACTTCTGCGTAACTTCATCATAACTTTTGAGGGGTTCCATGTTCAAACCCCTGTAGTCAGGAGGCAGTCAGGCACCTTCCTGCCTTTTCTCTAAGAAGGCTGAGGAGGGAGTTGAGTCCTTCATGAGTAGATACTTAGCCCTTCATTTCACTCGGTGGTGGAGTATGGAGCATGTGCTGTCTTTTAAAGATGATTCTGGACTAAAGCGTCTAGGATGTGGGTTGTTTGGAAGGAATTTTATAAAAATCCAAGCAATTCTGTAGCCTTAGTTTCCTTGGTAACGCTTTGTGGCTGACATAACATTTTATAGCATCTCTTTATTCAGCTACTTATTTTCCAGCAACATCTTATGTCTGTTGTCTCATTGCATTTCATTTCTAATTCCTGTTTGAGAACTTATCCTTATGCCCTTGTCTATGCACTAGACGTGTTCATGTCTGATTAACACAATTGCTGTTGAGCCTGCTGGAAGGAATGTTGGCAAAATTGAATTTTACTACCCCAAGGATGGGGTTAGAGGGGAACTAATCCTGTTATGGGAAGCAACAGAGAGAGCAAGCCTGGGAGAGTCAGAACTGTTGCTCCTGTTGCCATCACAGATGGAAGTCACATAGCTGCCACTGAAAGCAGTTTTCTCACTTTATTGTTACCTGCTCCTCTCTTCAGTGACAGAACAACAGCTGCAAGCCTAAGTTTTCGGGATCTTTTGGGTATTGTCTCAGGAATTCTTCTGTGTTCGTTTGCAGGAAAAGGACAGTTCAGCTTGAGGATTTTCACTGCATAGCCATGCTGGGACGTGGCCACTTTGGGAAGGTAGTGTATAACTCTGCGGAGTAGGGCAATACGACTGTGGATATGAAGATGGGCTTCTGCCTCAGAGTCTGAATAGAACTGTTGCAGTATGGAAGAGATTTGTTGCAGTGCAGGTATACAAAACAAATGAACTGCATAAGCAGCTGATAACTCCTGTTAACAGTCAAAACTCCTGAAGATTTATGACTTCAAAGCTTGGAGAAAACCATCCAGGGAGTGCTAAGTCATTTCATAAAGCACGTTATTACCCTTCCTTTCATTATTGTTATGATCACTAGTGGAATAGCTCCATTCTCAAAAACTGTGTGTGTAGTTACATGCTGTGAGAGCTCTGAGGTGCTCATAAAGCACTCGGCCAGCTGCGATACTACCGTTTCTGAAAAGAATAGAACTTATGCTGACATCCTTCTGGACTGCTGCAGCACAAGGAGCAGAAAAAATGCTCTCCATTTCTGGAGTTACTTGAGCTTGGTTTTAAGAATGACTGTCTGGAGTGGATGGAAATCACTTGTGTCAATGGGAGTCAAATAATCCAATAAGGAAATAACGGATTTGTTTGAAGTACAGCTTTTCTGTTGTCTTTCAGGTACTGCTGGCCCAATACAAGGCAACTGGGAAGCTGTATGCTATCAAAGCCTTGAAGAAAAAAGATATTATTAGGAGAGATGAAATTGATAGGTGAGCTTTGTTTAGAGATGGTACCATCTATTGCCAGATGCTACATTAACACATCTGTAATCAAGTGTTTGTAGGTATGATGTGTACCGGTCATGGCATTACTAAGGTTACACATGACCTTGAGGCTTGGGTAACTAAAATCAGGAATAAGGAAAAGTTATAACAGCGCTGCTTTCTAGCTTCTGGTGGAATAACACCTGAAGAACACTCTAAACCTCAAGCTTTGGAAGTATGTAGGATAAATATGCATTAACCCTTCCTTTTTATTTCTCTAACTTAAGATGTAAAGGTTTTCTTCTTCATCCTGTCTTTCTCAAAACAGGCTTTTCTGCCAAGTTTTAATGTTGATGTTTTCTTTCTTTGAATCCTGGCAGCTTGAACTGTGAGAAGCGAATATTTGAAGTGGTCAATTCTTCTGATCATCCATTCCTTGTGAACATGTTTGCGTGTTTCCAGACACCTCATCATGCTTGTTTTGTGATGGAATATACCCCAGGTGGTGATCTTATGACGCGCATACATGAAGATGTTTTTCCAGAGCATACAGCACGGTGTGTTAGAATTAGTCTGGTTTCCAGGCATTATAAATTTATAACTTGATTCTCGTAGATATTTCCTGATAACTGTTTCTCTCTTACAGATTTTATACAGCCTGCGTGGTCTTGGGGCTCCAGTTCTTGCATGAGAAGAAAATTATTTATAGGTAATGCAGCAAAGAATCAAGTAAAAGACAGTTCAGCAACTTGAAAGTTTGTATTTTCCTGTAGCTGTATGTCTGAAGGTCACTATCTCGCTGGGTTTTCTAATCTTTCTGTCTGTCTTTATTTTCCTCGTCGCCTGTTGCTATCAGCATGTTCATCGTGCTTACAGTAAAGAAAATCATCTAGAAGCTATTCATCTGACATGTTGCAGGTGATTAATCCTCTGTGACATGTCAATACATTCAGGGGGGCACCTGTAAGTCACTGCTTTCTTTTTTTTTACTGTGAAAGTCAAGTAATTTGTCATGCTGTTGTGGGATGCTCTTCTCCAGATGAATAAGCCCCACCCAGCTTAAAGCTGCTTTGTGTGCCTTTCATTAAGAGGAAAATATCAATAAATTAAGGGGACTCTTCCAAATAATAGATTATTTAAACCAAGTGTAAACTTTACTAAATTTAGATTTTATTCTCTTTATTGAGTTTCTGCCTCTTGCAAAAAATCATGTTGGATGACGATCCTTAGGCTTCATCCACCATTTTCTTTCCTTTGCCTGCAGGGACTTGAAACTGGATAATCTACTTTTAGATGCTGAAGGATTTGTGAAGATCGCAGATTTTGGATTGTGTAAGGAAGGTGAGTGACTTTGGTGAAGCCAAAATTGAACCATCAGAACCGGTTTAGGATGTGGGCTGTAGTAATGTATTCATAAATACAGGTGCTGAGGTGGCTTTGTGTAACTTGCATTCATTCCCACCTTAAAAATAAAACAAAACCCACCAAAACCAAAACATACACACACACCCCCCAACAAACCAAACAACAACAAAAATCTCACCTGTCTGGCCATGATGAACTTGGAAAGAATACTTTGTCCTTTAATCTTCAGGAAACTTATGAAGGTGTTTACAATGTGCTCCTTTGCTCAAAGGAGCCAGTACAAAACATGTACTTGAGTAAATGAGCAATGGAATCTGCAGGAAGTTTCCATGGTTTTGCTGTTTATTTAAGTATTGTCTGTGTATTTCTTAATTGGAATTTTTAGGGGCCTCATGTTTCATACTTCCTTATTGGTATTTACAAGCATTGCCCAGTTAACAACATTAGACTCTCAAATGGTAATCTGTGGCTTTCAGAAGGGGAGACCACACGTGACCCGTTTAGCAAAGTGCACTGAATTTTGCAAGTGTTCTTTTCCCACAGGAATAGGTTTTGGAGATCGCACAAACACCTTCTGTGGCACTCCTGAATTCCTGGCTCCAGAAGTCCTGACGGACATCTCCTACACCCGGGCGGTAGACTGGTGGGGACTGGGTGTACTCATTTATGAGATGCTTGTTGGTGAGGTAAGACCACCTTCCTCTCAGAGGGTCTTACTAAGCAGTCTTGGGGAGAGTAGTACTCGACCACCCAAGATAAAATTTTGCTGAATGTAGCCAACTATTTATTAGCACTTAGAATACATTTTTCTTACTCATAGTACTTGCTAAACAGTAATTGATTCATACAACTCCCTGCTGTTCTCATCCCTGTTAACTAGTGAGGAATGGGTGCTATGTGGATTAAATAATAAAATGTCACAATTGCAGTCACCATTCCCTGGAGATGATGAGGAAGAAGTCTTTGACAGTATTGTCAATGATGAAGTCCGGTATCCACGATTCCTTTCGTCTGAGGCGCTTACTATAATCCGTAAGGTAATGGGCTTGATGGGTCTCTGGAAGCCTGAGGAATTTGTATTTACTGTGTAAGTGGATCCAGAGGGACTCTATTAGGGTGGAATAGCATTTATGTGTATAATCTGGAGCTGCCCACACAGTCTAAGGAAACATTCACAATTTACACATATTTTTCCTTTCTCTTTACATGAGTGCTATTCTTTTGTCCAGGGATGACTAAGCAGGCTTCTCACTGAGGCCTGTTGCTGTTAACTCTGAAATGGAGAAGTGTTCATCCAAAGGCAGGAATGTCAGTCATTCAGTGGAGATGGCTTGATTCAGTTTTTGAGTGTGACCCAGCAGTCACAGGTGCACAGTTGAGATGAGATGCTTTATGTGGTTTAGAACAGGTATCTTATTCATGTTGGCAAGTTGTTTACAAGGAACCAGATCTGAGCTGTTACTAACAGATTATGACCTTGCTGCAAAGGGAGAATGAGAAGATACTGAGGGGTCAGTCCATCTCCTTCCTTTTGCTTTTCTCTCTGGAACATTATTTCTGTCCATCCTTGTTCCAGTTGTTTAATTTGAACTGGTATTTCCTGCAGCTGCTTCGGAAATGCCCAGAGCGTAGACTGGGAGCAGGGGAAAAAGATGCAGAAGAGATTAAAATCCAGGCATTTTTCAAGGTAGGAGCTCACTTTATTCCTCCCCCTCGTCTCTTTTGTTTGAGCTGAGAGTGATTTTGGTTTCTTTTGGTATTGAGGCCTATTTCCGTTAGTTACCAGTGAGATCTTAGTGTTAGGTTCTGTTGCACCTCATTGCTGTGTTCAGGAATATGGGTTTCAATTTGTGTTTGAAATGACATCCCCCACGTGTGTTTTGTGGGATCTGTAAACTTCCAGAGCCAGTTTATTATTTCTGATGGTGCTGCTTCTATGTACAAATATAACTACCTTTTAAGCCATCGATAGACATCCCTTTTTAAATCAAACTGCAGCAGTCAAAGATGCTGTCTGGTGATGGCCAGTCTATTTGATGGCACCTGCACTTGCAAGATACACAATCCTAAGAGAAATCGAGGTTAAAGACACATTTGCTTTGGGTCAAGGGTTCCAGACAAAGGTGTTGCCATTCCTCCTTGTCATTACCCGTCTGCCAGAAGTTATTAGCCTTCTAGCCCCTGGCTGGCTTTGCACTGGAGTAAGAAAAAAACCTTGGATATCAGCAGAAATTGCTGGGAGGTCCACAGATCCCCCTGGACACAGCGGCACTTTGGTTTTGTCCCTCCTAAATATAGTTTGAGCTGTAACTTTGTTTCTTGGTGCCTTTGGCCTTGGAATCTCTGTATTACCCAGCCTGTACCCACTATGCTGGCCTTTTTTCAGTTCTCTCTCTCAGTAGAAATCAGACATGTTGCAAGGGAGGCTGCAATCCTTCCTCTTACTTTCACATTTCATAAATAATCTTAGTGTCAATCTGGCCTGTTCATGTCCTTCTCTTACAGGAAATTGATTGGGATGCCTTGTTTGCCAGGACGCTGAAGCCCCCTTTTGTGCCCACTCTAAGAGATCCCACTGACATCAGCAACTTTGATGAAGAGTTTACATCACAAAAGCCAATCCTTACCCCTCCAGAGGAGGTTGCTCTCCTGACCCGTAAGGAGCAGGCTGTCTTCAAAGACTTTGACTTTGTCTCCAGACACCTTTTAAATGTTTGATTCCTGTGCTATAAGAAACATGAACGGATTGTTACCACCTTGAGAGAGTGTGGAAAGGACTTGGCACGAGCAATGGAAAAGTCAACAGAACTCATGGCACTGGTGGTGCTGTTGACCCGAGGAAGAGAGCACTCTGTAAGCTGAGTTAACCTACTGCAGTTTTATTCAGCCTCATTTGTTGGAGGGACACTGGACGCCAATTATTTTTATAGAGTAATTAATCTTTGACTGGATGTATCTTCTACTGCCATTGCGTATAGATGGAAATTTGGAATTTAAACTGGATTTAATGAAATCAAATAATCTGTGCAACCCAGGTTACTCGTTGCAAAAAGCCTAAGTAAGTAGCACCGCTTTTTAAAGTTGCAGAGTAGCAGGGGAATGGCTGCTTCTTCTTTAGAAAGATATGCAGCATTCCCTCTTTGTAATGATTTTGTACCCATTCCCACTCAGAATTATGTACACCAGGGACAGAATGTATTTTAACACAACCAAGATAATGATGTTGGGGTTTGATAATGATCCAAGTGATATATCTTAAGGAAAAAGAGTCTCTCTATACTTCTTCAAGGATGCTAAATCTTAGCTATTGTTTTTAATGATAGGAAAAATCCACAGCTTTGCACATGCTTTTTTTTTTTTGAAAATAAAGATACCTTTTCTTATAACGAAATTTCAGCTTTTCATCTCCTTGGTGTTAGCTGAATGTTTCCAATCAGGGATGACATATTCTGCTCAACAGGCAGGATTTTAGTTTTCTCTGTAAATGTCAATAATAATATTTTCTTCCTTCATTCCTTCTCACTCAAGTTCTCTGCGTACATACTATGTGGTGTCATCAGCTGCCACATACAAATGATTGCAGTCAAGTTGTCTCTCCACAGATTTTATCGATGTGTATATCCTGTATCGTTTTTGGGATGGCTAAATAATGACAGTGTTAATATTGGAAAATCAGTAAGTTAAAGGTGATTTCATTTCCCTGGTAACACATTTTGTAATTATACTTGATAAATTTGCTTCTCTTAAATTCATAATGTTAGCTTGTTGGGCAAAAAAAAGGAAGGGTGTATTTTTCCCTGACGACAAATAGGGACGCACAGCTATTACTCTTTCAGTTTATCTTCAGCAGAGGTAGACAGAAGTTGAACTAACACGGTGGTGCTGTACCTGGAGATAAGGTCTGGGTGCAGCTCATGAGTCGTCATTATTAAATCCAGGCTGGTCTAAGTGCTTCAGAATTCAGAAAGGTAAGAGCTTTTATTTTTTTGCATTTTCCTCACCCTTGTTTGAACAGTAGCGGCTGGCTTGCTGTTCGCCCCTAGCGTGGTTTGTGACTTTTCTTAAGGTCAAGGCCTCTCTAAAGCAGCGAGTAGCACCATGGATTGTCAGCACAGGTGAAACCTAGCACTTGGGTTCAAAGACAGAGGCATAATGAACCAAAAATGTGTGTTTAATTTTTTAATTTATAGTAAAGTAAAAAGACTGTAAATTATCATCCCAGTGCATTTAAAAAAGAATTACTAAACAGAGCAAAACTGCGTGGTTTGATCTGTAGTACCTGCTAACAGATTTTTCTTTGACTGATACCTAAAGAACCAGAAATTGCGAAGTGGTAGATGAGCCATACTTTAGCAGGCACCACAGTGACACAAACAAACTGCAGAATCCTTTCTGGATGGTATAAAATTTATGAAAACAATTCTTAGTGTTCTGATATCCCTCTGATAGGAGTTTCTGCCCTGAACAAACCAGACTGGAGACAGGTTACCAACTCTGGTGTTGGTCGAAAAAGGGATCCTTCTGCTGTTTTTGGACTACGATGCTGTATTAGTGACTACACTGTCCTTTCGTGAGTGCTCATCAACTGTAATCCCTGAGTGCATTCTACCAGCCAGATGTGCTCTTGAGCTGGTGTTAATTCCTGAGCCAAGGCAATTAAGGCACAAAGCAATTTTAACTAAGGTTTTGTTGTGGTGCTGTTTTTTGGTTTGTTTTTTAATCTAAGAAGTGTTGGGACTGAAATCCACACCACAGCCTTTTCTGGTTTTAAAGCTAAAACTGGTCATCCTGAACTTCCTTGTAGTTCCTCATGGAAACTTAAAGTATGACCTTTTCATTGCAATGGAAAACAAGCTTGCTGCATCTTGGAAAGCTATGGGCACCCCCTAACCCTAATGAAACAAACCGGACTTAGAATCCTTCCTCTTGCATTGAAACTTTGTATTCTTCTATTACACTTTCCCTAAATCTGTTGAGGTAGCAGGATGACCAAGAGTGTTACTGGAGTGGAGAGACGTGGATGCAATTAGCAAAAGGAAGTAAATTTAGAGGTACCTTTGCTCAGGCCAGAAGTCAGCCCTGCTGGCCTTCCCAGAACCAGTGTCTCCCCTTTAACAGTGTTATTCCTATATATAAAAAATAACCCTGACTATCCTCAAAATGTAGTTTGCAGGGTGAACCAGTTGTGGAACGGGTTGCGTAGTTCGTGATGTACTAAGGTTCCATGCAAGGAAGCAGCAGCAGTTGCATCAGCAAAGCTTTACCCAGCAACCTGCCACTGTGTTGGCGCTCCACCAGGCAGGGACTGCTGTGACTAGACAGGCTCACTGTTCTTCTGGAAATAGATGTTCTCCCATGCAGTAAGGTGGCTCGAACAGAAGAATCTCCAGAGATTGAGGACTACCCCTTGGTCAAAGGGATTCTCCAACTCAGAGTGCCGCAGGTAGGAGATGCGATGGTGTGACATGAATTCCCAGGTGGTGGTGTTGCACGAGATCAGATAGAGGTGTGAAATAAGCAGCAGCAGGACAACAACGGTGAATATGACTATCAGGAGGAAGGACATGAGGAGGAAAATGTTGTGCTGCAGCCAGTCCCAGGACTGTTCAAAGTAGAGGCCTGACCTTGCAGTTCAAAGAGAAATAAATTCATGGTTAAAGATGCAGAACTAGTTACCTGAGCCAAGCAAACTTGATGGCACATTTAAATTTGATTCATCACTGGTTTCTGATAGTTGTATACTACAGGGAGTTAATATACTACACACTCTTAAGAGACTGCACCAATAGTGAATTAGATTCTAAGAAGTTTAGGAGGTGCTGGTTCTCCTGAGAGCTGAGAGAGACAGTCATCCTTGGTTAACTCCTCTCGTGTACAGGCACACAGCTGAAACCCCGCTGGAGCTTCCAGTATTTTAGTTTGTAAACAAAGATGGTATTACAGTAACTGAAGAAAAATTAGTTAAGCTTTTTTTACTGTTGTTAATTCTGTTAATTTAAGCTTAAAACAAAGATGAACAATGAAACCCATGTGATGAGATTCTGCTCAACCATTGATCAGCTCTGTTGTCCCTCAGCAGATCAGGAGGCTCAGAAGAGCTGATCTCCAGGGTGCAAAAGAGGGTGAAGATACAAAGCCAATCCAGTCTCTGCTTTAAACCCTTCAGTGGGGCTCTTGTAGCACTGAAACTTCTAGCAATCTCAGAGGTCAAAGTGCTGGCTCCAGGCCTTACCAAGCAACGTGACCTCCCCACAGCAGAACTACAAGCTGCACGCTCAAGTAGGCGATGAAGAGAGGGTGATTCTTCTCTCCTACGCAGTTCTCAATCCAGGGACAGTGATGGTCGTAACGCCGCACGCAGTGTTGGCACAGCTGGCAGTGCCTGGCTCGCATTGGTTGCTGCAAAACAAAACCCAGTCTCTAGAATAGTGCCCTGCTGTTTGACTCCCCCTTTGGTAGAAAAGAGCACCGTGCAATACCATCCTCCCCCACAGCAATACTGTCCCAAAAGCACTCCATAGTCATAGAAGGGTTTGAGTTGGAAGGAACCATAAAGATCATCCTGTTCCAAACCCCCTGCCCTGGGCAGGGACACCTCCCACCAGACCAGTGCTCAACCTAGTCTATATGATGTTATGTTAGTCTGTATTATATTGAGATAACGGGACAACGTGAACACTCCTAAGACAACTAAAGAGGATCACGATTCCCCTGGTACAGACCCAAATGACCGAGATTCAAATTAAATTACTCTCCCACACTACTTCTATCTATACATTTTATTATCTACCTATTTATAAGAAGTCCAGTGTGCAAAGGAGGGAGATAGAGCGAATCAGTCTATTCAGGAAAGCATGAACTGAGGTGAAAAACTAGGACCACAGCTATTGAAGAAAGCATGCAGGGACGGGATGTCTTTATGGACTACATTAGAGGAGGCGTCTCCACTTCTGTGTGAATGCAAGACACTTGCACAGAAAGCAGCTCAGGTACCCGGAACAGAGAAGATAAAAGACCTGGTTGAGGGAAGTAGTATGAGTGTGACGCCCAAGGATTTGTTCCCTGAAGCATATATATGTTTTGCCAGCTTTTCCTCTTGCAATAAGCTCACTTGTCCTCATAGATATTCTTCAGGAATTTATGGAAGCCGGGATAATGCTGGATTTTATTAAACTGATAAGGATTGCTCTGAAAACAGGCACTTCTAGGCTTTAGGAAAACTGTTTTAAGAGCTAATTTAATTGCTCTATTTTTTCCTTCATGCTATCTTTTACAATTCAGGCTAATGCTTTGTTGTTTTCAGGCCTCTGAACAAGCTCATAGTTATTTGTCATCCTCAACTGCTTTTCTAACTCTCTATGAAGGTTATCTCCAAAATAAGCTTTTTGACAATATTGTAAGGTCTGACCAACATGGCAGTAAGAATGTAGAACACAATTTTCCCATGGCAATAGAAGATCCTTGTTTCTATGAGCCAGCAAGGACTTGTTTCAACCTTGGAAAACCAGCAACATGCCCATGTCCATCACTACAACATCTAGAGCTACACAGTCAGTTTGGATCACTTTTCAATTCAGGACTGCACGTGAATTCAATTTGCTAGTTGTGTTTACTTTTTCTGTGAGTTTTTCAGCAGGAGGGTGACCCTTTGACAGAATTAATCAGATCTGCCATGCCTCCCAACCACTGAGAAGTGAGCAGCGAGCAGCAGTGACAGAGCAGAAAAACAAAGCCAACAGCAGCTGAACAAAGACGTTGCCAAAAAAATGTAAGCTTGAAATTGCTCATCCCATTCTCCCCTAGATTGTTATGAATGCCTACCTTCACCATGCAGTAGCCACAACGACGCATCTTAATATTGCTTGGAACTTGGGGTGTCACCATTCTTTGTTCTTCACTATTGCCTGCCTGCGAAATAGAGAAAGGGAGTGACTAAGGAGGTTTTGTGTGCTGCCGTCTCAAGTACAGTGGCTATTAGCCCACTTGGCACAACTGAGCCGCCTTGATCCTTTTATAGTTACACAGTGCTGGCTGTCTCTATCATTAGAAAAGTGAAAATAATTACTTAGAATTCCTACAGAAGCTGCTACATAAATACTGTGGCATGAAATTCCACTGAACACAGTTAAGGTACAGTGACAGGTTACTGTAACCATCAAAAGAATGTTTCCACAGAGGCAGAAATAATTGTGGATAAGATACTATACTGATCCCAACACTATGCTTTGGGACAAAAAATAAACAAAGGTTAGACTTCACTTCCAAACACAACAATGATGTCTTTTCAGTATAAGCAGCGCTACTTATTCATAACGCAGCCAACATTTACATTAACGGTGGACAATTAAAATTGATAATGCTCTGTCTCTTTTGTCCTACGCAATCTGCAAGGCAGTGGACCTGCAGTACCTTACCTCTCAGTTACTGTAACTCTGCATCTCCATTTACCTCACTCTGTTGTTTGTGTATCTGTCCTCCAAGAGGGCAACAAATCTATAAACAGTTCGATAAATAGAGTTGCAGAGAGCACTTTCTTCTAAGCTTGCCATTCGATTTGGCAATTTGCTTTTTGCACTTAGTGGTGGTTCGTATGGAATAGGTCATGTATACGTCCCATAGGGTACTGCAGCCTCAGATGCAAGGCAGGATTTATGCTCAAATGGCACAGTGCAGGTCCAACGGGAGCGTGGTGTAAAATACACAGTTAAAGTCTGTGAACCCCACTGCAGTGACAGAGCATGAATTGGAGACTGCCCGGGCTGATCCCCCATGGTCTGTGTGCGCTTCCTTTACGCCAAGCGCAACAAGAGACTGCTTCCGATTGTTTTTATCGAGCAGAGTGGGGCAAAGAAATAAAGCCTATAGATTTTATAGCCTCACCGCTCTCTTCCACTCCTCAAGTGATATACCTCCACTTCCTCTTCAGACTTAACAAAACCCGGATCCATGAGAGACACCTTGAAGTACAGCAGGACAGAGCACAGCACCAGTAAGGCGAAGATCAGCGGCTGCAGCAGCTCTCCCCGCTCCTCTTGCTTTTGCAGATCTGGAAGGTACCCCCCCAAAAAAAAGAGAAGAGCAGTTCCTTGTGAGGCGTTTAGGATTTTTTTCTCTCTGGCCTTAACGAAGGGGTTAAGGGGAAGGGGAGAAAACGGGGAGAAAACGGGGAGAAACCAGGCGGCAAGAGGGCATGGGGTGAGAAAGGGAGAAGCAGGCCACGGGATGGGGGTCCCGACGGGCCCCGCAGCCCTCAGGGCACGCCCGGGGCCGGGCGAACACCCGCGTTACCCGCGTTGTCCCCGCCCCCGCTGTCCGGCCGGGCACAGCCCGAGCCCGGATCGCTGCCGCTTCTCCTCAGGAGCCGGCCGCCCCCTTCCCCGGGGCGGGCCGCCTCCCCCTGCCGGGGCTGAGGGAGGGCCGCGCCTCACCTGTGCGGTGCAGGAAGAGCCCCAGCGTCAAGGCCCCGCTGAGGGCGGTGTGCGCCGCCCGCACCCACAGCCCGCCGGCCCCCATGGCGCCCGGAAGGGCGGGCGGTGCCCGGAGGCGGGGCCGGGCCCGGCGGGCGGTGGCTCGGCGGGGACCGTTGACCTCCTCAGCGCGGTTCCTTTAGGAGGCCCGGCCCCGCTGTGGGCCCTCGGCCCCCCTTGGCGGGGCGGGTGGTGACCCCTCAGGGTCGGCTTCCCCCGGCTGGAAACCGGGGTCTCTCTCCTCTATCCCTCCCTCCCTCGTTGCCGCCCGCGGGCTCCTTCCTTCCCTCACAGCCTGTGGTTTCCCATTTCCCTCCACTTTGGGGGGCCGTTTCCAGGAGAAAGGCCTTTCCTGCAGCCCCCTCCCCATCCCCGCTTGTCTCCTCATCCTGAGCCCCCCGGGCCATCAACCATTTTTCAGTTTGGTGGGTATTGTGGGGAACACGGGGTTGGAGTAGAACTGCCACAACCAAAGCGATGGTGCTAAATGTGCGTGTGAGGAACGGAGAGGGTCTCACTGTTGGAAGGCTCTGTCTGGGTGAGACCCCAGTGTGTTAACTCTGGTCTCGCCAATTTGATTATTTCACCTGTTGATTCCCACCCCCCCAGGGAGAAATGCAGAGGTTGTGCCTGGCTGAGCCCACGCAGACAGCCTGATTAATGCAAATGGAGCTTGTAAATGTCTGACATAACTTCAGTAGGAGGCCGCCGGAGTGGGATTTGATGGAGCTTCAGATGTCGGCAGCGAAGGCGTTGGTGTCGGAGCCAGGCCATTAGACTCCCCTGACAGCCGCAGAGGGAAACGGGCACGTCTGGAGAACGGGCCTGCTCATCTGAAAGCAGACATCTAAAAGGAGTTGGATTGCACCCTAGATGTGTTTTCATCTCTTGCTAATAATAAAAGCCAAGAAGACTAGCTTAGATGTACACATTGAGTCCCTGTCTATTTAGGGGAGATGAATCTCACCACAGGCCTGTAAAAGTTCTGAAATCAGCATTTTCCCTGTAGTCTCTTTTCAGTTTTAACATAGATGTATCTTGCTGCTTTTCTTACCTTCTTTCCCGGTAAAAACTTGGAAAGAAAATCCATGTTCTCTGCAAATTTATCCTCCAGCACCTGAAAAGTAGCTGATTCTTTGGTATTGTTTAACCACAAATGGAATATTCTTGTTTATTTTAGTCTCTTTTAAGTAAGTTAGTGGCCGTCTGCTGATTCCAGGAAAGCACCTGGCTGCACAGGTCATTTAAATGGTTTATCTGAGACGGATGTGTTGAAATGTTAATAAAAATTGTAGTCTAAATTTTCAACAATAATTCAAATTTTTTTTTATTATTATTATTCTAGATAAATGCAAAACGTACAGAAATCCTCCCTCAGAGACCTGTCTCACAGCCTGCATCACTACTTGTCAAAGCTCGCATATTTTATATGCAAGATGGCCCGGCTACTGTCTGCCTGCTTTAAATACCCTGAAAATCTTTCTGTTCCTTGAGTTGCAAAGGAAGCCTTTCAGAACAGTAGGAAGCTCAGAACATCAGGCTCTGTCTACAAACACGGGGGAAAAAAAAAAAAGGTGGGTAGTGTCTTTCTGTTCTTTGCAGAGAGGTGTAAATTTTAATGCTTAATGAAGGCAATTTGAGTGGTAACAATATTACCCACTCGAAAGTAGACACATTTTGGTATTCTAGACTAATCTGTCCTAAGGAATGTATTCTCACTGTCTTTGTGATTAGAATAATTTGGTGCATGTTACGGTTTTTATCTTTTCTTACAGTTTTGAAACCTGTCTTAGAGAGATCAGAGCTTATCTCTGTCTCAAGGGTTTCAACCTAAATGACTGGTTGAAATTAGGCTTAGTTCCAAAACGTGTATACTAGCAAGTTTCTGAGTGGAGAATCTAGATTCTTACGGCATTCCAGCTAGGAATTTCATGCTGGAAGCCTAAGGTATCTCTCTATACTCTTACAATGTGGTACATCTTCAGCTTCTGAGAGACAGTTCAGTTTCACACAATTTCTCCTCCTACTTCAGCCACCTGGAGCCTGATCCTTTAGAGAGTTTACGATGACCATTGAATTAACTGGCAGTTGAACCCTTGCAGGAGCAGGGTCTTGAGAAGAAAGTCATGCTGGCCTTAAAGCAGATTGACTGTTTTGAGCTGGAGTCTTTTCTTAGGTACTCAGCTTCTGCCCACTTACAAAGCTTAGGCTGTGGAATGCAAGCCGCAGATCCGTTACAGAGTTCAGAGGCAAGCTGTACAGTCAAATATTGTTCTTGGGTTTTTTTTCTCCTCTCACATAATTTCATAACAATACTCTCTTCCTCCACGCCTCTTTTCTATTGACAAACAGTATTGTGTCCCTTGGAGTGATGAGAGGAAAAGCCACTGAACTGCATCATCAACACATGGCAGTTCCTTTCATTTTTAATGAAATATACGACAGCAAATGGACCAGTAATATATCTAAATAAACCACATTCATAGACCAAAGGAAGAAGACATTGTTAAGCACTAGGTTTAATACACAGCGGGTATCCAATGGATACAACAGAAAAGTTAATTCATTCAGAATTGTAAGGAAGCAACAGTTGTGCATTATTATTTTTTTGCTTGGTTTCACCATGTACAAACATTTGAACCAGGCCTCTCAACATCAGGCAGGTCAATGGACAGAGTAAAAGCAGATGCTTGCTCATTATAACTGAGGTTATTTTCTTTAAGCAAAACAAGGAAATACATATTTAGTTAGCTTAAAAACTTTTTTTAAAACAAGAAAAGAATTACAGAGAGGATCAGTGACAACTATATGAAATCAAAATATCATCTGCTAAAGCAGAAGTGCTTCAGTTCAGCAGGAAGTCTCCCTCATTCCTTTTCTTTTTAAGTGCTGTCTTCTCATCAAGCCCCCATGTTGCTTTTCATCCATTCCTGATGACCATTACCCTCTGTGCTTCCTACACATGGTTGTCATGGAGACCAGCTGTTTCCCTACTTTTAATTCTCTTTTTTTTTTTTTTTCCAGCACAAGCTACCCCCCAACACCTGAGCTGTTGCAGGCTCCTCCCTAAACAGCCTTAAGAAAATGTATTTCCTATGGAGTAGCACCTGAATGCGTTGCCCCTGTAGCTCTTGAACTACTGGTAATTAATTGCTGCCTTTAAGTGATGAGAGGGAAATAGTCTCACAGCTCCAAGACTTTTCTTCCCACTCATCTTTTGCAGAGACCAGAGTGACTGCAGCAGAAGCCCAGCCAAGCTGACGAGCTGGGGAGGATTCAGCACTGAACAGATACCATTGCAGCCAGTACGTAGGTGCAGGGTAATCACAGCCATCATGCAGATGGGGCAGATGAATTATCTGCAGTGTTACTAATTGCCAGAAAGATCAATGCTAAACTTTCTTGGCTTGGTCTAGATGAGAAAGCCTGGTGCTGCTGGGTGTTAAACATCATACAAGCACATGCCAATCGTTATATGCAATTCCTCCCACAAATCTTGTAAAATGGAAGCACTTGTGGAAAGTTGCCCACCAATTTGCTCTTATCTATTGCAGAGACAACAGAAAACACCTGACAGCCTGTGTGCTGAGGTCTGCTGGTCATTGACTTGGGCAACCAAACTACGGGGCATCCTTCAGCCAGGAAGGAAACTACACCCAGTCAAGGTAAAGGGTTCCTCTGGTGGCTCAGTCTCTGCAGAGAGCTACTGTGTTGTGTTTGTGCTCTGCTTGCCAAGCTTGTGAATAGAAAGGAAATGTAGTGAAAATACAAATAAGAATCTGAGTGGGACAACGGCTACAGAGCACAAGGAGCTCCTCTGCCATATCTTTACACACTATGAACTTCTCTCCAGGTGGGTTTTGATTTGGCAGATAGAACCCTGTTCTAGTTTTCTGGGCAGGGTTGGTCGTTAGCTCTACAATTCTGTGTGGAGTTGAGGTCTCCTGGTTCATTCCTTTGCTCCAGCAAAGCTGGAAGGCCTGAGAGGCTTCTCTGTAACAGTCAAGCATTTCAGGATATCCAACTTCTCCTTTTACATTAGACCTTCACAACAAATCAGCCACTTTACCCTCCCCTCCTTTGCAGAACATTGGTCTCAGGAATTTACCTTTCTGGTGGCCTGACTCAAGACCTTCTGTGTGGCCAGCAGTAACAGAGCAGTTAGTTTCCCCTTCCCCCTGGGATTGGTAGAGATTTCAGAAAGCTAAGCTTTTCTGGCTGCTGGCCTGACTCCAGTAATCTACATGTTGCTGGGAATTTGAAATCTTTTTGTTCTGATTCAGGCTCAGGCACAGTTCAATGAGGGCACGTGAGCAGTGAGGACAGAGCTTATCTTT
Organism: Tringa tobata; assembly: GCA_033628505.1. NCBI lineage: Eukaryota > Metazoa > Chordata > Aves > Charadriiformes > Scolopacidae > Tringa > Tringa tobata. The sequence goes on along the minus strand of JAHREE010149910.1, from coordinate 17,979 downwards.
ACAGCGTGGAACAAAGGTTTGGATCTTGTCTGTTCAGGATACCATGGTCCAGCTTCCAGCGGGAGACGCCTCAGTAACAGCTGAATTTATAGGGGCACTGGTTTGAAAACCCCAAAACTTTGGCGTCTTGAGACAGATGGAACCAAGTGATCGTTTGTCCGTTAACCTTGATGTAGTTGTGCCAAAATCTCAATGTAAAGCCTGATTGGCTCTGATTACAGTGCAAGGCTGAGGTTCTGCTCTAGCTGAGACGGGAGCTCCTGAGCTCCAGAGGTCTCCAACACGGGTTTCTGATACCTCTCACATCTGTGACGTGTCCCCTTCTGTTCCACTCCCACCTTGCCAACACAGTCAGAAGTTTGAGTGCTCTTTGATTCAAGATTTTAGTGATAGGAGCTTTCATTATATGGGCATTACAAAGGACAAAAGCCTAGTGGGTGGCACTGTCACGTGAAACAACTTCAAAAGGACAGCAGCACTAAATGGAGAATTAAACAAGCAAAGCCTGACTCCTGTAATGCTCCGAGGCAGTATTTGCAGCCTCTCTTAGGTTTTGCATCTAGAGGGAAGATTAGTAAGTGTTATACAGAAAACAGATCTTGAAATAAACTTTCCCCGTCTCAAAGCTCATAGGGACACAAATTCTTGGGGAACAGGAATAAGAGAGAGAAAAATACATTTCAATCAAACGACTGCAAAAAAAGTATAATTCGTCAAGTTTTGCAAACTGTATGAAAACAATTCAAAAGTGACACAAAAATATATATAAGGTTGAAAAATACTTAAAGAAAAAAAGTACAGATCTCACAATATCAAAACAAATGACGTATGGTTAAAAAGAAAAAAAAAAAAAGACATTGAGTAACACCATATTGGCAGAAGTAAACCTCTGCAGGGCAGCTGTGTTCTGTCATTTAAAGTGTCAGTTTGTGTATCTAGGATCCATCTATAATGTGCTCAGCAACAACAACATTAGCTCTGAGCATTAGAAGAACCTCATAGCAGCGAGTCAAATCTGAGAGCAACATATACAAGGGAGGAGAGCAGCGAGGGTTACTGTGCTCGGAGGCCTGAAATGTCCCAGCTCCCACGGCCATGGTCTCCTCTTACTGCTACCAGACACAAAATCTTTTCTAAATCCCTTTGAAGGGAAGATTTGTGAACTGTGAAAGAACCGTGGCAAGCAGAGGGCTCTAAGGATGGACTGCACGCCGTGGTGTTGAGTGCCTGGTTGTGGGGCAAACCTTGGCCTTTGGCTTCTTGATTCCTTAGAGGTCTGGAGTTACAAGTGAAGACCACCTCAGTGGGACCCTCAGTGCTGCTGACATGAGCGGGACTGCACTGGTAAGTGCTAGTGGGAGTCATGTAAGAACAGGGCATTTTGCTTCCCGGAAGAGGAGGAAGATGTTGGGGTGGAACCAGAGGTGCTATTTTATGGGATCACCCTCCATAGGGTGCCTGGAGACTCCCCAGACTTTAGCACCCCCAATTGCAGCATTTGTGCTGCAGTGAGCTTCCTGTAAAGGGAGATTACTTTGCCACTGAGCACGGTTTCATAAAATCATAGAATGGTTCAGGTTGGAAGGGACTTTAAAGATCATTGAGTTCCAACCCCCTGCCATGGGCAGGGACACCTCCCACTAGACCAGATTGCTCAAATCCCCACCCAATCTGGTCTTGCATCTTTGCACTGATACAGACTGAAAAAGAGCAGAGCAGCTCCAGGCCATTACTGGGATTTGCACAAGTGGTAGAAGCTGCTCTGGACTGGGGCCCAGTAGAGCTTTTTATGAAGAGGGAAATATGCTCTCTGGCATTTGTAGCCCTTTCCCTGTAAATAGAACACAATTAAAAAGGTAGCGAAGGACTGGAATGAAGATGTGTAGCCCTTTGTGAACACACCTTGTTCCTTGTTGCACAGACTCCCTTAGAAAGACAAGCTCTGTGTTAGCAAGGATGTGTAACTGGATTTACTGGTCATCCCTGACCTTACGAAGCTGGGTGGGCTGGCAGGTCCTACTGTGCTGCCAAAGGGGACAAAACAGACCTCTTGACTTTAATGGGAATGTTTTACTTCTGAACGACCCACATACAGTGAGCAATGCTTCCATTAATGTGAGTCTTCTATTAAAAAAATCCTTAAGGGAGTGAATTTACTTGAAAGATCTTTCTTCCCCGTCTCCTCCGTTTACAAATATCACTAAAAAGTTCAGTTCTTTTGGTCTAATTCTCTGGTATTGCGTCCCCCAACCTCTCTAACCAAATAAATAACTTGTTGCTGCCTGTAACCCCGTTGAGCAGCCAACACCGATTCAGGACTGGTGTTGCAGACATGACAGGACCTCATGCAACACAGCAAAAGGGAATTTTCTAAAAAGTGGGAAATAAAAACATCACACTAGCGATCACACAACTAGGTCTTCAAGCTCATGATCATTTGAGGCTCTCTGTGTGGTCTAAAATAAAAAGGTTAAAAGATACATAATGTACTTGTCTTTGTTTTTTGTTTTCTTTTTATACAGAAATCATACACACAGAACTTCAACCTGAAACTTCATAACAAAAAAGTCCACTAATTTAAGGAAAGCATTTTGTTGTGCAAAAAGTCCCTCCCCCCTCCCCTGTTCACCTTCATCTACTGAGGGTCTCACACACACACATAAAGTTTCCTCCCAACAGGCGAGTTGGTAAGAAAGAGTCCTCCCTATATACAGTGAATTAGAGAGAAGCTGGATACAGTGCTGGCAAGAGGCATTAGATGAGGCCTCTATCTGGAAGTGTCCATGTTCTCCTCCTTAAAGTTACTGCAGTGCTCTATAACTTTCCTACGGATAAAACAAGGACAAGGAGAGAGGGTTTAGTTTAAAGCTTTTTGCACGACGCCTGTGGGACAGTAACGTAAGGACTGTCCAACTGCTCGAGCTCTATGCAAACGTTTGCTATTTGCAGCAGGCAGTCTCTTCCGAGATACGCATCAACCCGTATTTGTGTCAGAACCAGTATATTCCCCAACAGCAGCTTAGAGCTCACACACAGTTCATCCCCTCGGAATTTCCAGTCGTGTTAATATACATCCACATCCACACACGGCCGTTCGTTCATCGCCCCCGTATCCAAATTGTCAGGTAACTCTGGATCCCATCAGCAAACCCCTGCACGCAGATGTTTGTCCTTCACTCTGCTGTCACCTGTCCCTGCTTTTCCTGTTCTTTCCTTTTACCATTCTTGCACTGTTCCATCACCTACGCAATCCTCTAACTGTGAGAGTCTCCACAGGCTTGTCCCCTCCAGCCACCTTCAGCTGTGGGAAGTGCCTGCTCCCACCCTCAGGGGACCTGGTCTCTGCCTCTCTTTTATATTTATCCTGCAGGTATGAAATCGTAGCTCTCAGTTTGCCAATGATCAGACACTGCAGCTGGCTTCTAAACCTCGGAAAGAACAACTCCAAAGGAAGGTGACAGAGCAGAGTAAGTTGGGGAAGCTCACGAAGGTGATGGACTCTCTCCACCTTTTGAAAAATCCTCTCGTCTAACTGCGCATTCAGGAATTTTGAGGCCAGTATGATTCTGGACAGGGAGCCCACATAAACAGGGAGAACCGTGATAACTGTTGGTGTGAGATGGCTCCCTGGTCCAACCAGCCACTTCTATAACCAATTTGTGCCCATCATCCATCACCCTGAACGATTTGTGTGCATCACCCACCTATGAACCTCTCTACTCTTCTCTTTTCATCCTCTTTTTCCTGCTCTTCTCCTGTGTTCATTTCTTACCCCTCATACACATCAAGTACAGGCCTTTCTTTGGTAGCCTTACTTGATGTAGAAGAATAAAAACTAAACTGAAGCTAAATTGGATGTTTGATGATAGAGCATTGGTTTCCTACCGGGCCATTTCCTTGGTCTCTTGCCGTGCTGAGGCCATTTTGATCATGTCCTTCAGAAGGGGAATCCCACCTTCTTTGATCAGCAGTGGGCAGTACTTGTCAGCTGCAGGGAAAAGAATAAAACAGGTCCTTGTGAACCCTCACAGGAGTGGTATAAAGGGGGTGGGGGGTGGGAGGGGAAGGAGAAGCCTGTGGCCTGAGAGGGCACAAAATTTTTTTTTTTTTTATGGAGGCAGCCTGCTGGGGGTGCCCTGGTGTGAAAACAACAGGCACAAAAGGGCTGAGAACACAAGAGCAAGGCCAGCAGGATCAGAACATTGAAGGAATTTCCTACGCAGTGAGTCTCATGGTTTTTGTTTGGTTGTGCTGCCTGGACATTCCTGCAGCACTCAAAGAAGGTTCTCACCACCCACATAGCTAAGCTGGAAGGCTTTTTCTGCTAACGAGCTCAGATCCACACCCTCAGCTTTTACATGCAGTGGATGTGATTTCAAAAAGGGAACTTACGGTAGACAGAGACCAGGTTATAGAGTGCCCAGGTGGCCCAGTGCTGGCTGACCGGGGAGATCCCTTGTGGAAGAAGTCGAAGGATTGGTTCAAATGACCTGTACACAAACATTGCAGAAGTTGTTAAAAATCCAAGAGCTGCTTCTTTCAGCACCTTTGCCACCCAGAGCAGTACAAACGCTGTGCTCACAGATACCGCAGCAGTCAATCCTTTGCACGTCAAAGATTCTGGCACCAAAGACTATGTCTGTGTCACAGGGCAGGACTGGCAGCCTTACCGGCCCTGCCACTTTGGCACAAACACGCTGCCCGGATAAATAGCTGCAACGAATGCAGTCGAGTCCAGGAACCGATTGCCATCCTCTGCCAGTCATTTCCTCATGACAGCTGAAACCCGGCAGCGCTGATCTTTTTGTAAAGGGGCAAAATTATACCCAGCAAAAGCTGGCTGCTCGTGTGCAACGGTGGCTGCGTTTCCTCTGATGACAATAACGTCAGGCATTGGATGCTGTCCCTTCTGGAGCCCTGCCAGGCTCTATGGGAATAGAGAGTACCCATACCCTCTTACAGGAAGGGCTTTGGAGGATTCCACCAGTTACATTAACCCTTGAAGGGATTTCTGGGAACTGTGTCTAACTGTCCCCCAGAGGAGAGTGAAAGCTACAGCAACCCATGTGACTTTCAGAAGCCAAAGCGAACAGACTTAAGGAGGCGCAAAGGACAGCAGCCTCAGAGGAAAATGCTTCAGCAGTCCCAGACAGTCAGATCATGGGTTTCCTGAACTATTCAATTTCACCAGAAACAAGCAGGAGAAATTCTGTTGGGCTCCCCCAGGAATCCTCTCCCACAGGAATCACCAGGTGAGGTGTCTAAATTCAGCAGCCTGTGTAACACGTTTCAAAGGAAGATGTAAAACCCTCACTAAAGAGTATGTCCCTAAGGATGTTTCTCCTTCACGCTGAACAGAGCCTCCAAGCTGGGCTATACCTCTTCCCTTCTCTCTGTTGGCACTTGCTTCCTGTGACAATCCTGGCTCCCTGGTGGGAGGGCCAAACTCTTCTATTCCTCACCTGTAGTTGATATTTCTCCTGGAGTTGATATCCCAGCTCTGGATGGCTGCCCACATCCTCTTTACAACTTCCTCTCGGTGAGGCTCACATATTCCCCAAGCCTCTGGACCATCAAACATGATATGGGAGAGCACACCACAGGCATTGTAGGATACCTCAATCCCATCTGCTTTGCTCTCCAGCAGGTTGCTGCCAAGAGAGAAGAGAACATTTAGAGGTGTTGACGCACTGGGGGTTTGAAAATCTCCAGGTGATTCAGGAGCAGAGCTCCAGGGCACTCGCCCTGCCCCAGCTCAGCCATTCATTAGCCAGGTGCTCACCTGAACACACTAATGAACTGGGAGGTCATAAGCTGCGGGCGGAGCTCTTTCACTTCTGCTACATTGCCCAGGAGGCCCAGCATGTTGCGATGCAGCTCCTGTTTCTCTGGGAACTCCTAAACAAGCAAAGAACAGGATTGTACAAGAGAAGAGCTGTGGTGAACAAGTAACCCTGGAGAAAGATTGTACGGTACACCTAGAAAGGCTGGGTATTTTTGAGTAGTCAGTAATGGTTCTTTAGCAGATGCCAAAAGGGAGCTCTGCCGTTCAAGACACAAGTGAAACAAGAGAATTGCGGCCAGGACCTACTATTCACTGCTGCTCCACTTAAGGGGGACTGTGCACAAGATGTGGAAAAAGGAAAATGCATTGAGTGTAAGTTTCTCTGTTTTTCTGCTGGTTGGGTGGATGGATGACAGAAAAAAGAAAATATGCAAGCTTTTTTGTTTCTGTTTATGTAACATGGTAAGTACTGCTTATGGGTTAGCATAGCCAGGGATCCTGCCTCTCCACTGCTAGTACCAGCATCTCTCTAGAGGAAACCAGACATACTCACTTTCAAGCACTCCAAGAAGAGTTTCATGCCACTGTAGTTAAGAAACATCTCGCAGTTATCAGGGGTCTCATCAGTGATGTTCCAGAGGGCACTCCAGGAGAATTCCATCACCTGATCGCACTACAGAGCCAAGGGGACAGAAACAAGAGCTTCACTGATGTGGGAGCTCAGAGCAAAGCAACCACTTATGTTTCCTCTCTGGTATCACCCTAAATGGCCCCAGAGGTAAGCAAACCTTGTTATTCACTTTCAACTTGTCAGCGAGTGGGTTTTTTGTTTAATGTGTTTGCCTCCCTGTCACGTTCCCCTGCCCTCACCCTGGGACAGAAAATTCTGCAGCATCAGCTGAGATGTCTTGTGTTTGTTGGAGAAGCTGAGCTGGCACTCTGGACTGATCTCCGCGCCTAAGCCAGACTGAAGAGAAAATGCTCCATGCATATGTTTTTTGGGGGAAACACTCACCGTTTTATCAGCCAACTTCTTCTGAATCAACTTCAGCATTGTCTGTGGGCAGAGGAAGGGGAAGAGTGAGAAACAGCTCAAGAATCACAGAGATAAAACTAACTGCTGGAGTATTGGCCGATTTGCAGGTGTGTGCAGTTCCGAGCCTTTGCAGATAACCTACTTGGTATCTCTGTCTCTAAACCAGTCCCACTGGTTTAATGTTCAGTGTTTCAAGTATTCACAGAGCTGAACTCTGTCAGTCCCTGAGCTGTCGATTTTGCAGTCAAGTCAGTTTTGAGCTGTGTGACGAAGTCTGGAATGTGGTACAACCGCACCAAAGCGGTGGCCTCTGCAGCTCTTTGAAAAGGTGAGGGATAGGGGTTGACATGAGTTGGGAACCTGATGGAAGCTCAGGGAGATGCAGGAGGAGCTAGTGACAAGGTGGTACCAGCTCTGGCAATGATACGGTGTGGTGAAGGGGTAAAGGCATGAGGCTGTGCTGCTTCCCTGCTCTCGCAGAGACAGACTGTCTCTAAGATCATGATCTCCAGTGCTGGCAACCCAGTAAAAGATGTCACATGGAAGGGCAGGTTCCAGGAAAGGCTGGCATCGCTGGGACGCTAGTCCCCTCCTGTGATACCACAAGGCTTGGACATGTTTGGTGACCTGCTGCAAGGCAATTGTGCTAGCCTGGGTTAAGGATAAGTAGACACCTTGGGACCATACCAACCATGACAAACCCCATCTTGCCCACAGCTTCTTTATGATCGTTGTCCACCTGGCAGACCAGAGCGTTACAGAGGTGCACAGCAATGCGCTGGATTGACTCATCCTGACGGCTCTGGTTGAGGATGTTCAGCAGCAGCTCGTTGACTCGGCGGTACTGGAACTCCAGCTCCTCAGGAATGCTGAAGTTACACAGTGTCAGGCAGCAGTTTCGCTGTACCTGGGTCAAAACAAAGTAATTCACGTGGCTACAGAAACACAGACTCCCATCACCTCATCTTTCCTTGCTGCTTGGTACTGAAACCATCTTCTTGCTTGACTACGACACTAAAATTTCTGTTACTCTCCTCCCATCTAGTGCTGTGCTTTAGCTGTGCTCTGTCAGTACCCTCTTCTGTCTCCCTGTCACTCTGTTCTCACAGGGCCATGCTATCACCCAACGCCATCACTTTCCAATCCAGTTCCTCACTGCCTGTAAGCTCTCTATGCAACAGTGGCCATTCTGCACCCCAGTGCCTTGACAGCATCAGGCAGCTTCCAGTACAGTGCATTGCGATAACGTTTCTTTCTGCTGACTCAACACCCCCCAACACCCACATCCTTTTCACCCCACGGTCAGCGCTGGGCATCTGTGGTGTGTGTTGTATATACCCTTTGACCACTATCAGCAGATAAAAAGGAGCCTTGTTTCCCCTTTGTTCTGGAGAACATCGTGTGGATAAGGAGCACCCTGCATGTAATCACTGAGTGAAGACAAGCAGCAGATCTGGGCAATAGCTGCTCTGGTGTCTGCCTTGGCTCAACCTGGAGGCTTAGAAGTCCCAGATGCTACCACCAGGTTAAAGACTTAATATAGGGAAGGAGGATTGTGGGAGCCAAAGGAAACTGGGCTGCTCTTACTGTGACCTCCTGGTAGGACTCCATGCCGTTCAGCACCACCTGGATGACCTGGCGCCGCAGTTTCACGCTCTGCTCCATGCGGTACTCGGAGTTGGTCAGGTAGAACAGCGCCGCGCTCCCTGTCACCTGAATGTTTTTGTCATCCTTGTGGCACTTGAGGGCTGTGATCACCAGCTGCAGAGAAGCAAAATGAAGCTTCAGTGCCACTGACTTGCTGTTGAGTCTCAGAGTGAGTGTTGTGGTGTGTGGGGCAAAGACTGTTACAAGCCTGTAAGGAACGCGTGGCCCCGGCATTGCAGGAACACGCTTGTGGAATGAAGGTACCTGCTGCACTGCTGGAACCTTCTCCAGAATGACCTGATACGGTGTTCCAGGGTGAAGAAAAGACTGGGACTGCAGAATTTCCCTTGTAAGGGTGAGGTAAATGCTTGCTTACCTGGAGGGCTCGCAGCAGCTGGCTGCAGCGTTCGATACGGGCAATGTCAAAAAGGAGGTTGATGGCCCGGGAAGTGATTTCTGGCCGGTGTTCAGTGTAAGCCTCAATAGCATTCAGGACTTGCTCTTCGTTCTTGTCTCCGCTCACCTGGCAGGGAGGAACAAACAGAGTCAAGGAAGAAATGATGGAGGAAAACCAACACGAGAAGGGAACTCTGAGAGGTCAAAGGGTACAACTTCCCTTTGCCCTGTTAGTAGGATCAGGCCTAGGATGAGAGCAAAGAGTCACTTCTCAGCCCAGGGGAACCAGAAATAGCACCTTTGTGGCAGGAGGATGCTATTCACAAGTGAGACTCCTTTTCTTGCAGCCACAGGCATCCTGGTCCTTCAGCCAAGATGGCTTTTCCAGGCTCTTCTCTAAGAGGCATGTTTTTTTTAACCCTTGTAAAAACTACATGGGGCACGGGTCTTGCCTTCTGATAGTTCTCTTCCATTATCAAATAGCTATTAAAAGGTCAGAGCTCAGTTGTCACACCTGAGACCCTAAGAACTCCATTCCACCAGCGGCCAGTAATTTTCATGTTCTTTCAACTTCTACCAAGTACCTACGGCAGATGTTCTTGGGCCTCATTACCTTGTAGGCTGGAATATGCGTCAGGCGGCAGAGAGATGTTTCAAAAAGGCCCAAGAACTGGAGCGGTCGTTTCAGACCCCGGAAGGGAGCGATGCTGCTCTTTGCTGGCTCAATGCTGAGGGGAAAAAGGAAAAAAAAAAAAAGAGATCACTCATGTTGGTACCGTGTTTCTTCAGGTGTCTCCTGCCACAGAGACAGCTGTCAGCTCTCCATTCACTCTGTACTGCTCCATCACCAGAGTAACAGCTACACTTCAGTTGTATGCCAGTCAGCTTCCAAACGTAACACTACACGCTCATCCCAGGCGATCCTGAGTGAAGGGCTAAATGTGTTCAACAGAAACAGTGGTAAGAATTCACACAGACAGAATACAGCTTTCCCAGGGGGAGTTTGTCCTGGAAATTCACTAGCTGGGCTGAAAATTTCCTCTTAGAAAAGGGCTGTGGATTTCACTGATCGGGAATATTTGCAAACAGGACTGCGTGTCATCTGATAGATGTGTTAGTCTGCTTCTGTGATCATGCAAGAACACTAGTTTTATTGCTAAGACCTCAGTAATTGCTGTTTCCTACCTTGTCTGGCCCATCTTCTCCTCCATGCTTGGGATAGTGCAGTTTTCCAGCATGGTGTGCCCTGAGATATCGAGCGAAGTGAGGTTTACCAAGTTTTCCACAAACAGGTTTAGAACCCGCCGGGTCAGCTTGAATTTGTAATAACTGGACAGATGGTCTCGGGAGATATCCAAGTGCCTGCAAAGGACAGAGAGCGGCTCAGAGTCTGGAAAACGTAAACTGGGGCTTCTGCCTCTCTACCAGAGGAAGACAATGAGCTAAGTGTGATTATTGTTTTTTATTTAATTTTTATTATTATTTCCCTCACAAGATACAGGAATGTGGTTCTGTAGGATCTGGCAGCAGGATCTGGCCCTGTGTCTAACCAAAGCACACAGGTATCTGGTAGAGGTCTATTTAGAATAGAGCACAATGACTCATTTGGCCACACATCACAAAGGAAATCGCTCCAGGCTCAGGAACTGCTTTTCCCAGGCTCCATCCCAGCAGCCACCTGAGCTTTTTCCTCCTGGTGTTTAAGATGTACTAGAGGATCTTTGCATCCCCAGAAACAAATGTTGCCTCATCCCACAAATTAAGTTACACAAGTTTTTGTCTGCTTATATCTTTACATTTTTTTCCACCCCAGGCTATTATGCTGCCCTGGTTTCATACAGATATTTAAATGCCTAGGCTTTGGGGAAACCCCGATGCTAAGGGAGTGGTGGGACACACTGACCAGCCATCACATGCAGGTGGGGGCATGTACAGGACAGGGGTTGCTCTTGCTGGCCAAGCAGTAGCTAAGACTCTTGGGAGAGACTTTTCTAAACTGCCTAAGACAGGAGCCAACACCCCATTCACAAAAGTGTATTCTACCCGTTGTAGACACTGACAGTTAAAGTTCTTGGATTTAGAAAATGTTATCCAGGATGTTCCCAGAGATTCCCCAGTCATATGTTAATGTGGTACCCCCTAGTGTCTGCAGTCAGTAGGGATGACGCTAAAGCCACTGCACAGCATCCTTTGTGTGAATAGTAAGGCTCTTGGGCTTGGAAAGTCCCGGATCCCTTTCCTGATACCACTGTGCAGTTTGAATAGCAATTGTCTCGACCGTTTCAGGAAGTCATTTCACTCTCAGCACTGTTAAGTCAGGAGCGCCTATTTATTTACGCTGCTCGTTCCCTTGGTTGCACCCTCCATGCACTGGGAGCTGCCACGGAGCACAGCGAGCCATCTGAGCTCAGAGTTTTTCCTAGTTTTACCTCAGAGCGAGGCTTAAACTTTGGACATTCCTGTTTGAGAAGTGGTTTGGAGGACTGAGTTTCAGAGTGTGATTATTGCTACGTTCTATATGTACACATCTGTAGTTTTGGGGGTTTTTTTGCCATCCCTCAGGTATTCAGCTGTTGGGTTTTTTGTGTGGCTGCAGGGGGGTGGTAGTGTTTTGGGGTGTTTTTTTTTCTTTTTTTGGTGTGTGTGTGTTTTGGTTTTTGGTTTTTTCAAGGAGTTTTTGCTAAGTGGTGACCTTTTACAAGCAAAACACAGGCTGGCTTTAGCCATGTCAGATGTGTATCGTGAGTCAATGAGTGAGCATGCTCATGGGAAGGTTTATAACTTGAAACTAGCAGTGGGTGGCTCTCCGTTAGCAGGCAATTCCAAAAGACCTTTCCCTAACAGTGGGAAAAGGATAAACAAGGAAGAACGGATCTGCTGACCTGAGCTTGCGAAGCTGAGCGATCACTTGGATATGCTCCTCTGAAAGGTCCATGTTGTAAAGCACTAAGGAAACCAGACTGTCCTTCCACTGGGTCAGAAAGCCCACATCGTTCAGCTGGATCCCAGAGAGATCAAGAGCTGCGAGGGAGGCCAAAGGCCGAAGCAACGTCTCCACATTTACCCCTTCGATCAAGCGGCCCAGGTTCAGGAAGCGCAAGCGGCTAAAGCCTTCAAAAGTAAAGTCCTTGACCAAGACCTGGCGAGTGGGGTTCACCAAGCAGTCATCTTCACAGCCTCCAGGGTTCTCCTCCTCGTAGAAGATATTGCAGCAGCCGAAGAGGCTGAGGGAGATAAGTGTGTGGCTGAAGCTCACCAAGGTTTGCAGACTTTTGGCTGTCAGCTTCTCACAGTTAGTCAAGTAGAGCTCAACAAGATCCTGGAAGATGGGAAATCAAAGTTAGAAATATTTCACAGGTAGAGTGCCCACCCCGGTTACTGCAACACCTCCCACTGGGACAGCCTGAGACCACATACCACCCAACTTCACCAGTGTCCCCTTCCCGTTCCCTACAGTGGCTTGGGGAGCTGAGAAGGGGGAAGCTGAGGTTCTCCCAAAGAAAACTTGGCTGGTGAAGGATGGAGTCTTGGGAATCTCTTGGTTAAGGGATTGGAGCTTGGGATTCTATCTGGTGCCCGTGCAGCAGCGCTGCTATGCCAAGTGGCAGCTGGAGGCTGTCAGTGCAATACCACCTGCTTCCTGATGGCTTCCAGGTCCTGGTCCTGCACAATCTGCTCCCGCAAGTGGATCCGGGCTAGCCTGGTGCTCCGGGGATCTGAGAACAGGGTGAAGAAGCTTTCATGGGGTTCAAAGATGCTGTCCGTCTTCACCAACTCCACGTACCTGTATTGGGGCAGTGGCATTAGCACAGGGTGACACAAAGGCTCAGTTACGGCTCTAGCACCCTCACTGGTTATGAGAAAATGTGACTCTGTGCACACGCAGAGTCCCTCCTGATCATCCAGAATAGCCCTTGGGGTAATGGGAGCTGCCCTATTACCTCTTCTTGCACAGAACTAACAATCCTCAGGAAAGTCCCAGGGAAAGATTTGTGCAAGGTCATGTGTGTGTGTGAGCAAACTGGATTCTGGCAAGCACAGACTCTGGGATTCTTTTTCCCTAGCTGTTTAGAGCTAATAATTTGATTTTTCATTTTCAGAAAATCAGCCGGCCGAGGTTCTCTGCCAGACTTTGCGGGCAGGAGTTCAGCCAAGAGAGACTGTGACAGCCAAATTCTAAATCCCTGGAAACAGGTTGCTTTGTAAAGCTATGGGAGCAGCAGCCTTAAAATTTAACATCTGTTAGCACTTTGCACTCTTAGCTCTCTGGTTTGAGAAAGAGCTGTAATGCTTCAGTGGTGGGAAAAGGGAAGGCTCCTTTGTTGCTTATTGATGTTCTTGGAAGAAGCAGTGACTGTTTCAGTCTGGGTTTACCTGTGTGGAGACAGTGATTTCCACAGAAACTAGAATGATTTATAGCAGTACAATACCCCCTGGGGACACTTCCTTCTGAAGTTAATGCAAATCCTTATTTCAAATATGAGGATCAATGGGAAAAAACCCCAGCCCTATGAATTCTTCCCCATTCCCCTCCCCTTTCCCATCACTCTTTCTAGAGAACTATACTCTCCCTTCCTTGAGCTCCTAGCTCCTTCCCAAATCACACAACTGCTTCCCCACAGCCCTGAAACGTACTCATTGACGAGTTTGTCGCAAATCTCGCTTGGTAAGAAGATGTCGGGATGGAGCCGAAGAGTTTCGTTGTCCAGGAGGTAGCAGAGAGTCCCCTCCAAGTTGCGAAGGCAGTAATCTGTGCACAACGTCATCAGCGACTCGGGGCTGTCGGATGCCATCTTGAGGGAAGTTAGGGGGAGGGGAAGAGCCAGAAGGAAGCTTTTGATTCAGTAGATCCTTCCCTCAAATGAAGTTTCAGGATGAAGTTACAGGGACATCAGGACACCTATAAGGAGGGGGGGGAAGATGCATTGAGATAGGTCCATTGGCAAGCCTCCGGCAAAGCTGTTGCACCAGCAGGATGGTGATAGTTGTATTTACAGCCCATCACTTGCTGACCTCAAAAGAACCTGCAGCATTTTGACCTCTCTGGCAGTATGCCCTTAATTCCGTGGTATCCCCATCCCCAGGGGCACTGTGGGAATGAGTTAACACGAAACGTGTTTGGAAATGACACTACACAGCAAGAAAATGCTTCCTCGTGGCCGGGGTTATCTGGCTGCCAAAGGCCCTCTGAAAGGGAAGTGGCAGAAACCACATCGCCTGGTTTCCTTCGGGGCGGGTTGGATAAACCACCAGACAATTTACTGTCGGGATGATCCTTTGGACAGCCCCAGTGGCATCTGGTGGCCCCGTATCTCATGCCTGTAATTCTGTTTGCCATCGTTCCAAGTGAAATTTCGTGTTGAAGCTAAATGTTTTTCTGTAGCACCAAGGCAGAAGCTTCACACAAGTCCTTGAACTAGAGCGTGAAGTGGATCGGATGCTGGAGGGAAACACACAGACTGATTTGGCTTCACTTTGAGCGCAGTGGAAAGCAAGAGTTATGCCGGACACCTGCACCTGTAGCTCCCTGGGACACACTCACCCAAACCATTTCAAATCTGTCACAAAAAAGTACGAGTGACTGACCTGGAAAAAGGTAAGATACTTTTGCCCTTCTTCATTTTTAGTACAGGATAAAGAAGGATGGGGGAGGCGGGTAATTAGGGAATGCTATTCCTGTCTATATTCTTATTTGAAAAGTCTCACGGCTCTAGTACTGAGACTCGCTCACTGGCACTGAGGGAGGGCTTGCTGGAGCCTTGGAAGCATTTAGCAGAAGTGACTGAAGATCAGCAACGCCATTTCACTTACAACGGGTCACATCACATTAGAAGCAACTCTAATGTGAACCCTTCTATGTATTTCCATGGGTACAAAAAAATTGTGTTGAAATGTTTATTTTTTGATGTAAAACCTGTGTCTTATCAATAAGTACATCCCTGCTGGAGTGAGAACATGGGTGCTGTGGAGTCGGTTGCTCTCCTCTGTGCCACAGCTGAGCAGCCGTTGCCAGCGAAGTTGTTGCCCTTACTCCATTTCTGACCTTTATCCTGCAGCTGCAAAGATCGGGACACTCGTCTGTGTCTCCAGCTCTCTGCTTCTCTGAAGCCTTCAGTGCTCTGTCTTTCCTTCGTTCCTGCACCATCAGTACAAGGTGGAAGCACCTTAATCACTATCCCCGAAGGCACCAGGGTGGATCTGGCACCTTCCCTGCTCCCCTTTCACGTGCTCTGCTCAGCCACTGCCTGGGCGATGACACCCGTACGAAGGATCAGTTAAGGCTGTGGACAAAGATAACTCTTCAAATTCAGGCACTGGATGGTCTCTGTGGGTGACAGGAGCAGAGCTGTGACTGAGCCTGCCCGGCAGCCCAGGCTCTTGGCCCTCTGATGCCTCCCTGTGCTGCAGAATGGATTTCCATGCAAACACGAAGGCAGTGCACGTTGGAAATCAAAGCTCTTTTCTTCCTTCCTTCTGTGCTTTATTAATTCTTTTTTTTTTTTTTTTCTGAGGGCGTGCTTCCGTGCCAGGGGCAAAGAGTTGGCTAAGGACTTAACTCAAGACAGAAAGGAGCCTCTCAAAAAGCTCAGCACAACGGAACAGCTCCTCACCCAGTGATGGAGGAAGGGCCGTGCTGGATGGCTCCTGCGGTACGTCCACCCCAGGCCTCCTCTCCCTGGGCCAAATCTCATTCTAGTGTCAGAACTGGCAGAAGCAGGCACAGGGGATGAACTTGACTTGTCTTTTGGCTTTACTTAATTTTGATCAATAGTTTCTCCTTCCTATGAGCACCTTTGGGAACTACACCTGCAGGCAACTGGCAGGATCATGTTCCAACCCCAAATTCCTTCTGACCCACTGTATTCTGACCTACAGCTGTCAACAGCCTTTCCAGTGGGGATCTCAGACAGGTTCTCTGCTGGCTTTGGCTCAAGAGGCAAAAAGTCTCCAAACAAAAGCAGGTGCTGAGGAAAATAAAACAAATGCAAAAACTCAGCAATCCCCAAAGCTGTACTTAACATCCTGATCAAAGATAGTTTAAAGGGTGTAACCTGCTCTTCTGGCATAATCCCCAGCCCTCTCCTTTGCAGGTCTGTCACAAGAGAAGTCAAGGATGAAAAGGGCCACTAAGCACAGAGTATCATCTCGCTGACTGGGGAATGCAGGTGGGAGGAAGCTGTCCTGCACTCTGCACTGTTCTCTGCTTTGGAGACTAATCGGCTTCACCTCCAGAACGAGTCCCTCTCGCGGATTTTGCCTGGAGCTTGCTTGAGAAAATCCTTCCAGAAAGGCAAGATCAACAGGAAGATCTGAACCAGTTGGGAAACGTGTTCTTCTATCCCTACCCATTCCCCTGTGCCATCAGACGGGAGGTCCCTGCAGCCAGTGTTCTTCCACTGTTTACTACTGATGGCAAGAGAACTCGAAAACAAATTCGCATTGACAACCTATTTTATCACGTGCAGCTGGAAACGGCCAGTGCTTGGGACTTGTCCAAGCAGCTTAGAGCACTAAAGGGCAAGGACTGCCTTCCTGTGGCTCTGGCAATCCCCTGTTCCCCCTCTGCTGAGACCAGCACAATGTAACCGGTTGATGCCAGCCCTGGAGAAATCAGCTGCCCTTTAACTTCTGAGCTCCCCGTGATCCACCACCAAAATCCCCTACAGAAGGTTAATATAGAGGAAAGCGGTTAAACCGTCCCAGTAAAACAGCACCAAAGCAGAGCGTTCATCCTCATGATTTATTAGGGATATTTGAGTAGCACCCCGAGCTGCTGCTGTGACCTTTCCTACAGGACAGGACACAGCCCAGCCTCCCCCTCCTCAGACTCAAGATGTGACACTTGAGCAGGAAGAGATTTAAGTGAGAGTGTCAGTAGCTGCACTGATCAATATTGCCTCTAGTTATAAGCTCAGTGTGTTGATAAAAATAAACGAAGCAGAGATGCTGACAAATCATTAACATCTGCCTAATGGTTATCCTCAGGCAGCTTTCCACAGGCAATAGATCAGCAAGTTGCCTGCCTGGCAGCCTGTCACCAGCGCTCTCCAACGATGGGCAACGAGCTCTGCTGTGTGTGTGGTTACGAAGGGTCAAAGACAGATATATGTGAAACACACCGAAAAGTCAAGCGCAGGAATCGAGAAGTGACTACAACTGCAGCTGCCAATAATTTTTTTCCAATTTATTTCCTCTAATAGGTTTGCTTCCACCTAAATGCACGAAGGAATTGAGCCCCTTGGAGAGACAGAAGCAGGCGTTTAAAAGCCTGCACACCCAAACTACCCCCAGATGCAGCCCTCTCCATGAGCTAACAGCACCTCCCACCAACCCCAGACCCGAAAGGAGCTGCAGCATGTGCAGCTTTGCTCTCCCCCATCACCAGCCTTCCAGGTCCAGCCACCCTCTTTGGCAAATATTGCTCATTTGTAGGCTACATCCCTATCGTTACGGCACTTCACGCTGTGCTGGCACGCAAAGCCTGGGACCACTCCCAGGGCCGTCTGTGCCAATATTCTCCACCTTGGACTTCAGAACCATCTTCTTTCCCACTCTCTCTCTCTCTCTCTCCAGGCGGCTGCCCAAAGCCAAGCCTGACTCACCGTGGCTCCACGCCAACGACATAACGTTGACGCCGTTGCTACAAAAACGATTGGCAAAGCTGACTTTTTCTAGCATTGGGGGCTTGTCCAAGGAGAGAGCAAACAACACGCACCGGCGTGACCTGATTACCACGATTTTAGAATAACCAACGTAACGTAAACGCGGAGTTTGGCGCAGGTGACGTTCCGAAGGAAAAGTGCGTTGTCATTTTAGCTGGCATCTCGCAGCCGCGCATCGCTGCTTTTATTAATTGATGGGTCCTCGCCGCTTGTGCGGGGAAACCCCATCCCTGCCTCTCGCAGCTGGGGAACTGAGCTCGGAGGGGATCGAACTGTTCTGGGGCCCAGCAAAGCGGGCAACGGCCAAACTCGTCAGCCTGCCCAGACCCGCACCGTGACTGAGCCGACTCGTGCTGGCCGGGGAACACGCTGATCTTTGTACCTGCCTGCGATAAAGATGCTCCTTCGGGTGACTGAATTATAGCGTGGATTTTCATTCCAAAAAGGTCACC